>CM046442.1:29784967-29957467 GCA_025506515.1 Flaveria trinervia
TGAAGAGTAATAATTATCGCCGATGTAAAAGAACGATCAATTGAAATCAAATGGGAAAGAAATTTACCGGAAATCAAAGGAGGGAGATAATGGCTGGAAGTCTCATCTGATTGGTTTGGAGCATTAATAGAAAGCCAATAGTCCTCTAAGATAATTGTGAAGAGTCCGCAAGCGATCGTCTCTATTTCTGAAAGTGGGCTATATATATGTTATATAATTTTTAGTTACGGTATAAATTATTTTTTTCGTACGAAGTGTACAAAGTTATCACGCTTGAATAAAGGTTACGGGTGAAATTATAATGCATTGGTAATTATTAATCACGCCGAGATGGAATTATCACGCAAATGTGAAATTATTACGCAGAAGGTATTCTTGCGTGATAATTCAATCTCTGCATGATAATTCCACGCAAGTGTAATTTGTCTTGCAAAATCATTTTATTCTTGCGAGATAATTTCACCCCAAAACTTCATATGCTTCGCACATAAAAAACACTTTGTATAGTAACCGCCCCTATATATATATTATAATATTATATATATATATATATAGATATATATGTAATTAGTAAAGTTCACAAGAAATATATGTAATTAAATATTTTATGTTTATGTTTTTTTATATACTTTTATCGTTTAAGAAAGGAACTTTTACGACACAAATACCATAAATCTGCATATTACATATAAATCATAAATTCGAGAATTTCAAACTACTAATTATGAATATAAACTTACATTACAAAACTATAAAATAACATAAATAATTTCATATGACGAACTTGTGACAGGTTAGACTCGGTACCATATATACGTCTTCACTGTAAGATTCAATCCTAAAACATATTAGGTCGTTTATAGAATTTGACAGAATAAAGAGTCAAAGATATAAAATTAAACATATCTACTAATTACATGGTTAATAATTAAGCATAAATAGTATTTATATAATATCACCCATGTGTATTATGCTAACCTATGCACATGATTCACTTACATCCTTGGAATGTAATGATCACACTTTATGTATTTGTAATAATCAAATAAAATTTTTAAGGTTATAATAACCAATATACATGTAAATGAGTCGAATTTTCTTGTACCCACTTTATGTGGTTATAACAAGAATCATCATTAGTTGTTAACCCTAGTTAATTTATATACATATGCTTACATAACCTATGCACATGATCCACTTACATCCTAGGAATTTAATGATCATACTTTGTGAGTTTATAAAATTAACATAAAATCTACTGTAATAACAAGAATATAATGTGAATGGTTTAATATGAACCGTACCTACTTTGTGGGTTATAATTAACCAAATACATTTAAATGAGTCAATTTACTTGTATTCACTACATTTGGTTATAATAAACAAAATACATTTAAACATCATTCCATAAAAACCCAATATCAAGCGCTAGCACGACTCTTTGTAAAACATAAAACACAAACATAAAGATAATCATAATATTAAGACAAATTGAATTTAGTGATCCAAACGTTTACTTATTGACTAATAATATTCATACTATTAATTTGATTGGTTATAATTTTAACTTTTATTATTATTTTCTTTGACAATCCTAATAAAATAATTATTATAGATTCATACTTGATTTACAATTATTTTCCACTCAATTTCACTAGTATGTTATTTTATTTCATTCACAATCACTATTGTAAGTGAACTCAATTCAAATCAACTGTGAATAGTTATGATTATGCCACTAGAACTGTTATAGTAACAAAAATAACTATTAAGATTTTACTGCATAAATTAAGAGTATAAATTATGATCGACTAATGCATAATAGTTTTGATTACTAAAATCTAATTTTCTTATAATCAAATATTATGATTGTATACCATGATTTGTTTGAAAATGATTAACATTTCATCAATATATAACTTTCATATAAAAAATGATACTCTGTATATGACGACCCTCAAAATAAAGTTAGGCCAATTAATTTATGAATAAATTCTATTATGTTTCTCATATATATATATATACAAATTATGAATGCTTATGTGCTCATATATGTAAAATTGTACGTATGCATGTGTTACATACATGTCTTACGTATGCATGTGCCATCTTTTGTTAAATACATACTGTATTATATGTTTATGTGAAATATGTGTTGCACATCGCATGCATGCACAACCTTTTACGTATGCATGTATCCAAACTCATAATTTTTTAAATACCAAACATCTGTATCAATGGTGCAACTTGGTAACATCTAATTATTCACCAAAAGATACAAAACACAACCAAACAAACACCTCAATGCAAGCTAACATCAAAGAACTTGACATCAAAACAAATCTAAGCAAACCTTAACAACCAAAACCTCAAACCTAAGCATCATTTAGATTAAGTCTTGGTCCATTAGAGCATTAATCACCCAATGAAATCATAGCATGGTGATTAGACCTTAATCGTCCATGACACCCAACTCTTTCCTTGGACCGCCACCTAGCCATCAACCACTAAGCTCACCTCCTTATTTGCACCTATTAAGCCTACACTTAGCCTATTCACCAAGCTTTGGTAGCATCATGATGATGCCATTATGGCACCAACCCTCTCACCTTATTTGAGGCTCTCGGCTGAATGGAAACACCACAACCACATCGATCACCACTCCTACACTCTCTCTCAAAACTCTCGGTTCTTCCTCAACAAGCCGCACACACTACCAACTTAACCCTCGGTCACCTCCACTCTTCAACTCAGGGTTACCTTCATCCCTTCTCTAAGTTCTCGGTTATCATCACAATCAACCATCATCATCTTCCATCAGGTTGTCACAAAGGCGTGGGAACATTCGCTTAACTTGGTTCGACAGAGAAGAAGCTGCCATCAGTTCTCCTCACCTCTTTTCGTTATCAAAATCAAGGTTTCATTCTCTAAACCATATCTATTAAGATTACAAAGACTATACATATGTTTAAACAAACATATGATTGACTCTTATGATTTAACATCCCAAAGGTTTCATAAATCTTACTTGTAGATTAAATTTATTCAAGAAGCAGTAAGAAATATCTTATTAGTTTAAATGAATAAATAAATAAAGATAACTAATAAATATATAAAAGAAATTATCAACTACGGGTTAAAATTCTATGTGTAAATTACTAAATTCAGTTATTATTTATAGATATGATGTGGAACAAAATTTGAAAATATGTTTAGAATATTAATAACTATAGTTTTTGCAAATTTGATCCCTTCCTATAGTGAAATATTTATATAATTATTTTAGTAAGTGAAGGAAAAATTTATGTTGGAAGAATTGAACCTGGAATAAAGTTGAGGAAATTAGATGTTAATATGAATTATAGGATTTACAGAAAAGTTTCATGACCTAAACTTGAAGATATTAGATAATTATGAATTTTTGAAAATTTCTGCCATATAAAAATCGAGAAAAATACTTTAACTTTGCAATAAATTATAAGAAAATTACACAAACATAAAGCTAAAAGAACATTCTGTATGAAAATAGAAATTTTTGGACATATTCTGATATTTTTACTAAATATTAGTAAAATGATGAAAATCATAAAAATTGACTCTGCTATGATTTAAGATTTGGGAAAATTTTGAAGAGTTATAAATATTGTGCAAATATTCTGATCAAATTTGGGAATTTTTAGAAATCAGAAGGTATTTTTAACAATTTATTGGAATATTATGTTATTTCAGATGTTTATACCCATTTATTATAAAATTTCATGATATATGAGGGACTGAAATTTTTGAAGAAAATATTTGTATTTTCTAAACTATAAATATTTTTATTTATAGTCCACTCTTGAGTAAATGTTGAGATTCATAGCCCCATTTTGATTTTTATAAACTTTTGGGGAAAAAGCATACTATTGATTTTTATGATTGATGCTTTTTGAGTTATACTGTCATTTATTTACAACCATTAATTCGGATGTGGAACCGTGGATAATATAAGTAAGCTACTTAGGAAATAATTTCCTGCACAAACAGGATGAGTGTTGTGATGCTATATTATCTGATTTATGAATTATGTTATGACATATGGTTGATTTGATTATTAGTCTTACGTTGGTAGCTTTGGTATGATATCATATATATTTTTGTGTAAAGATAAACTTGTGAACTCACTAACATTATGTTGACTATTTTGAGTATGTTTTTTCAGGAATTCATCATGTCTAACAGCTTAATGTTCTCTTTTAATGTGTTAAACGGCTGGGGAGAAGTAATGGGGAAAGTCTGTGTGAATCTAACTGTGAATATGTATTCTCAGCATATCGGTGGACGTTCATTTCCACCGTTACTGAAGATGTAGCAGTTAGAATTATGCTATATAGATTATTTTAGATCATTTTGACTATCATGATTTAATGTAATCCTAACCTTATTATCACCTTACAATTATGTTATGTCTATTTTGAATATGTTGCTTGTGTCTCTGATAAACTCTGTTTATCAATGAGTTCTGTACAAACAGTCACACCCAATACTATTCACGCTTCCGCCGATAATGAAACGTTGGTATCAGAGCCTTGGTTATAGAGAACTAGGTATTTATAAAACCCTAGACTATAACCATAAGCTCATATCGTTTTTTATATGGATATGTGAATTTTTGTGATTTTATGAATATTTCTAACATTACTCTTAGTAAAGTAACTTTAAAGGTAAAGATTTATTTAGTGTGATAAAGTTACTACCATTTTTGCTAATTATAAAAAGACTTTTTGCAGCTATGACATTGATAATTACCACATTGAGACTGATCTGTCTGAATATTCAAACCATAGCAATTATAGAGAAATCAATCTGACCCGAACATCAGCAAGTCATGAAATTTTTCCCAAATTGAAATAGAAAATAACCTAATTTTCAAAATTTTATGTTCCGACGTGCACCAGTAACTTATGAGGATATATGCATTAAAACCCCCATGAAAAAGGTAC
Organism: Flaveria trinervia; assembly: GCA_025506515.1. Lineage (NCBI taxonomy): Eukaryota > Viridiplantae > Streptophyta > Magnoliopsida > Asterales > Asteraceae > Flaveria > Flaveria trinervia. The sequence goes on from CM046442.1 coordinate 29,789,950, forward strand.
GTACCCGAAAACATGTTGTAAGCTAGCAGATAAGATCAGAAATACATATGCTCCTGTTTCCAATAATAGGAAGGACGAAAGCAAAGACCTCAATTAGATGTTTAAATGAAGGACCAAATTTATGACACACCCAACATAGACTCTTAAAAGGCTTAAGAAAATCCAACAGGCCACTCAGAATATTCAGAACGAATGTTAAGTGTTGAAGAGACCCAAAGACACTCTTTTCAAGATATGGAACTGGGTTCGGGAAATTAAGAATTTACTTTCTAACGTTCATATGCAAAAATCCTAATAAGAACTTATGTGCAATATATCTTTTGTGTTTGAAATTATTTCTGTTAGTGTTACCTAACTGCTATTAATCAATTATAATATATATTTTTTTATGTTGACGACAATTACCTATAGAAAAGCTGCCGCCAAGAAAAACCACATCCCTAAACAGAACGGCCGCTAGTTGGCTTGACTCTCCGAACCCGACTCAGAGAAGAAACTCCTGTAAATCACACCCATGAATTATGGAATCCTCACGCTATAGTACACATGATGCAGATTGTGAGCTGTTTTATAACACAGCACAGTACCCAACTTTAACAAAACTAACCCTTGACTACAACACCTAGGTTTAATTGATCTACCCATCACGACTACATGAGAGGACAACCATAAGAAGGACCCCTTATAACTGAAGAAATGATGCTTCCTATAAAGCTTTTCCATGTCAGGTAGGCCCTCCCGGGAATTTGATGGTACCGGTGCGAAGACTACAGGACCTCTACGCTGGTGTTGACTAGAAGGAACCTAACATTGGAATCCTGGTACTAGGTCCAACCGAACAAACCTTATTTGGCTTGGCATTCATTAAAAAAGAAGAGCACATCCCTGTGAAAATGAACAAACTGCACCACTAAGGGTAGCCTCTTATGATGGATTAAGTTGGGAATGAATTTAGAGTTTAGTAATAGAAAAATATTAGCCCTACAATAAAAATAAAAGTTATCAACTAAATTCTTAAAAACACTAGAAATGACAGGGGCAGCCACATCTGAGAGTACACATGATGATCTAATGAACTCGTCAGGTTAGTACTCCCCTAGTACCCCAGTAACGAAAAGAATAGGACGATATATTTGGGATTAGTACCCACAGAAATAGGATGCAGGATCGTTCAAGGGCTTGAACACAATTACAACACAACAACACTGAGGAGATTAACTAAACTTAATCAAACAGTGAACTAGGTAACCAAAGGTGATGCAGAGAACACAAGTAAAGCAAGAGACAGAACAAGAGAGTATAGTTTTCAAGGTAGCAGTATATTGCTTTCTCAAGTTCTTTTACAAGTGTTACAAAGCATTAGAAAGATACAAGAACTTGGAATACTTATACTACAACCTACAGCCGGCTATACTATGAAAGCCAGCTGGATACAATTGACTAGACACTAACAAAATCAATTGTAGGATCAAAAGGCATATCTGCCTTTTGACCTTGTGACTATGACATGCCATAGCTCACATCCTTATACATTACAAAAGGATAAAGTACATAAAGTGGAAAGTTTCAGACTCAAGACCTCAATGTACAGTTACCAAAAGCATGGACCTTTTCACCAACTCTTGTAAGTTGGTGACTTATCAGAGACGCAGCGGAAAAGGTGCTTTATGGAACAGTACATCAGATAAAGCATGTGTACTAAAAGTCTTCGGAAGAAATCTGTCTTCATAGGTTGAAGCTTCGGAAGACTTTGTCTCTTCAAGCTTCGGAAGACTTCATGTTAGGCTTCGGAAGATATTGGTCTTGGCTTCGGAAGATATTACACTTAGAGTATTTTCTAATGCTTTGTGTAATTCTTCCGAAGCATTCTTCACTTCAGTACTTAGTGCATGTTGCTGAAACACTTAGGCAGTTTTGGGTTGCATCAGACTTCAGGAATCCTTACAAACTCCCCCTAGGCTGATGCTACCAAAACCTAGAAGATCTTTAAATGTTTGTAGTCTTCAGAATAATCAAGACCATCCCTTTCTTCATTTGATGGTCAGGATCATCAAGACTCTCATAGTATCTTCTCATTTCAAAGAGATCATGCAGAGGTAAGTTGATTATGTCTTGCCATGAGTAGACATTTTCAACACCTTGATCTCTGATAACATTCCATCTTTCTGGATTGGTAGAGTAAGTCCAGGATAAGATGGGTGTCTCGTTGCTAGAGGAGCCACTTGCATAGGAGTTGATTGGGCTGCCTCATCATGCACTTCCTCAGGTTGATCTGATTCAGCCTGGGAGTAGAGGTAGATGACTTTGGCTTCTTCTTTTTAGTCTTTGGTTTAGAGGCCATTTTCTTCTTCCTCTTTAATGTCTTTAACTGAGAAGACTGGTCTGCAGCACCATGTTGATCATCAGTGTCTTTCTCAGTTGGGTGTTCCTCCCTCACAGGTTCAGAAGGAGAGGAGTTTGACCCTGTCTTGGATCAGAAGATGAAGTTTGCTGAGGCTCAGCTGGAGGTTCTGGTTCAGGTGTCTCTGGTTGTTCAAACTTGACCTCCACTTCAGGTGGGACTTGACTTGGAAGAGAGTGCAAATCAATGAGTTCACCACTTTTAATCTTCTGCTTGATTACCCTTATATGCTCATCCATTGTAGATAGAGACATGGGACCAAGTCTCCTTCCGGAGAATCCATATGACTTCAAGAAGCTCATCATTCTTTGTCTGTCAGCAGACTTCTTTGCATTCTTTTGAATGATGGCTCTTGACTTTGCAGCTTCTTCCCTTAGCTTCCTTTTGGTTGTTTTTCTTTCTTTGACTAACTCAAGCTCAAGTTGCTTTAAGTACTCGAACTCAATGAAGTCATAGGACAGGGGAAGAAGTGTATTTGCCTGATAGAAGCCTGTGGCACTCAGGTAGTTTATCATTTTGATTCTATCCTCTTCTTTATCTACCTGAGGTTCTTGTGGAGCCACATCTTCCTGTGCAGGACTTTCTTGAACTGGAGAGAGAGTGGGAGTATGCTTGTGAAGTCTTTTCTGTCTCCTCTCCTCTTTGAATTGGAGAAGTAACCTTGCATCCTCTTTCTCCTTTATCTCTCTTGACACTTCCATGTCAGCCATTCATTCAATCTTCTGAGTTTCTCATCAACATCATGTTTCCTCAACATAATTAATCCTGACTGCCCTTTGTTCATCATTTTGAGTATTTGGTCTGGGGGGCAGCCCTGATTGCAGCTTGCATGAATTTTGATGACCCAGAAGAACTTTCTCCCCTTAGCCTCCTTTTCCTCTCTCTCTCTTCCTCCTCAATTTCCTCAGGAGTCATTATCCTTTTCCCTTTGTCACCAACAGACCTTTGTGACTCAGGGTGGATTGAGGCTTGGCCTTCATTGCTTGGTGTAGCTTCCATGCTCTGGCCAGAGAGAGGCTGAGAGACACCTTCACCAGCAGGTGTCTCAGATGGAGTTTGGACCTCTGCAGCAGTTGTTGATGGTGAGACAGGGTCTCAGGTTCTGCCACTGGGCCTTCAGCCAAGGTTTCCCCTATGAAACTAATCTTAGGGTCCACCTCAGCATCCAGTTGACCGATGACATTGCCTGATTGCCTAAGTCTCCTTCTTAGAGAGAACTCTGCAAGGATCCTGTCTTGGATTCTTTGAGCCAGCCTGTCAGCTTGTCTAGATTTGCTTGGATTGACAAGTGGCATGTTGACTAAATCCAGTCCTTCATAGAAGCTCAGGCTTTGGAACTGAAAGACTTCTTGTTGACCTTGAACTCTGTGAAGTATGAGGGCTCTTCTGTCATCATCATACCTCCATCTGATAATGTAGTTGCCAGTTCCATGTGGTGGAGATGAGACAGCCCTTGGTATACCTTCCTCAAAGAGACTCCTGATGAGAGAGTCTATAGAGTCCACATTAATGTGAACTTGAGGAAGTTGCTGAGAATGCACAACAGCAAGTGAGGATGGTGAGTCCTCTATGTCCATTCTCTTTGAAGAACTCCCAGGTTCTGTGGTTGTGATAACTTTCTCCCCCTTTTTGGTAGCATCACCCACTTGCATAGGTGAGCTGGAGGATAAATCAGTCACTTCCACAGGTTCTTGTGTTCCTGGTTGAGCTCTCCTTAAAGGTCTCTCAGCTAGTTTTTCCTGCAGATATGAAATCTGGAGTTGCTGATCATTGACCCTGTTTTGCAGGGTAGTCACCTGAGATTCCAAGTGACTAACCTTAGAGACTAGATAGGTGCATGTTTGTGACAATTGTTTGTACCTTTAGTCTCAAATTCCCCTCATCTTCATCAGAAGAATCACTGGGGGATGAGAGGATTGGACCAAAGTCCCTTCTCTCACCACCAGCTTGAGTTTCTTGGCTGCTGGTTTTCCTCTGCTCACTGGCAACCTCAGTTAAGATGCCAATGGGCTGAGTTGCCATGGTTGAGGTCTTAATGATGTAATCACTTTCAAAAGTGAGAGCCTCTTCCATATGGACATCCTGAACAGGTTCAGATGTGTCCACCTCAGTAATAGGTGACTGATGAGGGATAGACTGAGGAGAGTCAGAGGTACTCATCTCTCTTTGAGTAGGGGAGGAGAAGAGAGACTCATGGTACTCACTGAATCCTAAGTCTTCATCAGTGTAAAAGGATAGGTTGGGAATTGGTTGGTTTAGATCCAAAGGCTGGGGATGGTAGCTGTCCCCTGAAGGTTGTTCACTTGAGTGTTGAGACTCAGAGTGAAGGCTTACAGTTGTTGGGCTAATGAGCTCATCAGGTTGAGCTTGAGGAACCTCAGCCCTGATAGGTAAAGTAATGGGAGTGGTTTGCTCCTCAGGAGAAGTGGGAGCTCTGGAGTCCACTTCTTCCTGTAAGGTTGAGTATTTGGGGGCCTGCACAGACTCAATAGCCTGAGCAGGGGTTCGTTGGGATTTTCTTTTGTAGGTGATGAATATTGGAGGTTGTGAAGAGGGTAGGAGAGCAGTAGGTGTGGGTTCAACACTAGCTTGGACTGCTATGTTGTCACCTTGAGCAATGAGCTCTAACATTTTTGGGACTAGGGCTGTTTCTACCCCTGAGAAGCCTACAGTTGGCTTCTTCATAATTTTAAAGATGCCGGGCTTCATCTGTCCCAGTTTAAGAATATTGCCTGTTTCCCTCAACTGTGAGCCCAGTTCACAGTTAAGAATGTGTTGAACATATCTAGGAAACATGTAATATTCTAAGGAGTCTAAGTTTGCAAGTAAATTAGTATAAACAAATTGTGAATACCTGAACTTGACCCCCTGAACCATCCCATGAACTATAAAGGAGAGATCCTCAGGAATCTGGTCCCATCCACCATGCTTGTTTGATAAGCTGTGGATAACCACATGGAGCAGGTATTTCCACTGGGATGAGACCTTCCCTTTCCTGAAGGTCTTTACAGAGAAATCTCCTTCATAGCCCATCTGCTCGAAGGAATGATTAACCGCTTCTTTTGGAAAGAACACTTCACCTGCTTCATCATCCAGCTGAAGATGTCGGTTGATGATGGCCGGAGTGATGAAATTGTTCTCCCCTGCACTGTGGCAGACAGTGCCTTCTCCCCATCCATAATGACCTCTTGGCAGGTCTTCCAGAATTCAAGCAAATGATCCTCATATAGAGGAGGATCAATGGTTAGGGAGGTGAAGTAGTGAGACAAAGACAAAACGGCAAACCTCTGAGAAATGAGGATCTTTGTCAGAGCATAACAGAGCAACCTGATTGTGTTGTCTGTGTAGCTGCATGGCAAAGTGAGGATCATTTCTGTGTGTAAGGTCAGCCATTGTGAGGTAGCTCAGAGATGAGAGAAAAGAATGGGAAGGAAATTTCAGAGAGAAAGCTTTGGGTTTTAGGTATGGAAGAAAAGCAGATGATAGAAGAGGGGGAAACCGTTGGGTTTATATGAGAGAGAAGGATTTCAGATAAAGTTTAATGAAAGAGGATAAACTTTGAAATCCGTATGTCGGTCCCACCTCTGAAAAAGTAGTTTACCTTTTTGCTCAAAAAGTAGTTTTCTTGGAATTCGAAAAGCTTCCGAAAGTAATTTGTCTTCGGAAGTTTGATTGAAAAAGCTTCCGAAGCTAAAGTGACTTCGGAAGAATTTTCCTGAGAGTCTTAAAGATTTATGCTTCGGAAGAGAAATAAACTTTTGGATGCTTTGTATAAGAATGAACAAAGCTTCCGAAAGTAATTTTTGCTTCGGAAGGAAAAGTCCTTAAAAATGAATAAGTGTCTAAGTTGAGAATTTTAAGCTTCGGAAGATAAAGTTTGACTTCTTCCGAAGGTAAAATTCTTAGACAGTCATTTATTTTGAAGACATATTTTTCTTCCGAAGGTAAAATGTTATCTTCCGAAGTATCAGAAAATTTTCAAGAATCCAAGGAAAGTCTTCAAAAAGAGTTTTTCATTCAAAGAAAACATGAGCTTATGAAAGTGATGAACTAGACAACTTAGGACACACATATTTTAAGAAGAAATAATTAGAATTAGTTTTAAAAATCTACTCAAAGTTATCATCCCAATAGCTGATATCAGATACTTAAATCTCTGTTCATCAAAAGCTTTTGTGAACAGATCAGCATATTGTTCATCTGTGTGAACTTTGACTAGTTTAATTAACCCCTTTTCATAGTTATCTCTTATTAAATGATACCTGATGTTGATGTGTTTGGTCCTTGAGTGCTGCACAGGGTTCTCAGTGATAGAGATAGCACTGTTGTTGTCTATGTGGATAGGAGTCTCTTTGAAGTTAAATCCGTAGTCTAGCATCTGATTTTGAATCCAAAGCACTTGAGCACAGCAGCTTGCAGCAGCAATGTATTCAGCCTCAGCAGTTGATGCAGACACACAGGTTTGTTTCTTGCATTGCCATGAGACAACCCTTCCACCAAGGAATTGACATCCCCCAGATGTAGACTTTGCAGTCATGTTGCAACCACCATAATCACTGTCTGTATAGGCATACAGATTGAAATTAGAATTCTTTGGATACCATAAACCAAGTGTTGAAGCACCTTTGAGGTATCTTAAAATCCTTTTCACAGTGATTAAGTGAGACATCTTAGGATTAGCTTGATATCTTGCACAAATACATGTAGCAAACATGATATCAGGCCTGCTAGCTGTAAGATACATAAGAGACCCAATCATAGCCCTGTATAAGTGCTCATCTACACACTCCCCCTCAAGATCTGGACCAAGAGAGTGGTTTCTGGCTATGGGTGTCTTAGCAGTCTTACAATCAGTCATGTTGAACCTCTTGAGTATATCTTGATATACTTTGACTGACTTATGAAAATGCCATCTTCAACCTGCTTCACTTGAATTCCCAGAAAGAAATTAAGTTCTCCCATTGAACTCATTTCAAATCTATCTTTCATCAGCTTTTCAAAGTCTTTGCAGAGCCTTGAATTGGTTGAGCCAAAGATGATGTCATCCACATATACTTGAACTAGCAGAATGTCGTTTCCTTGTCCTTTGATGAAGAGAGTTCCATCTATAGTACCTCTCCTGTAACCATGTTTACAGAGATACTCAGACAGTGTCTCATACCACTTCCTGGGTGCCTGATGCAGCCCATAGAGAGCTTTGTCAAGCTTGCAGACATAATCAGGATGATCAGGATCTACAAAACCAGGTGGTTGTTTGACATAAACCTCCTCATCAATCACTCCATATAAGAAAGCACACTTTACATCAAGTTGGTAGACCTTGAAGTTCTTGGATGCAGCAAATGCCAGGAATATCCTAACAGCTTCTAGTCTAGCTACAGGAGCAAAGACATCAGTGTAGTCAATCCCTTCTTCTTGTGTGTATCCTTGAACAACTAGTCTAGCCTTGTTCTTGATGATGATTCCTCTATCATCCTTTTTATTCCTAAAAACCCATTTGGTTCCAATGGTAGTCTTCCCATGAGGAAGAGGACAAAGGTTCCAAACTTTCTGTCTTTTGAATTGAAGCAGCTCTTGTTGCATAGCTTCAACCCAACTTCCATCCTTTAGAGCCTCCTCAACTTTCTTTGGCTCTAACTGGGATAGAAAACAAGAGTGAAGACAAACATTTGCTTCATGGGTTTGCCCTCTTGTCTTTACCCCGGAGATAACATCTCCAATGATGTTTGTAGTAGGATGAGACTTGTGGATCCTTAGCTGAGGGATCACAGCAAGTTGCTGAGATAGATCCAAATTTGAGAAATTTAGATCTGGTCTTGAAGATTGATCCTCCACATTATCACACTTATCAAGATTAACTTGATCCAATGAGTGTGTGACATCATTGATGTTATCATCTATGGTATGGTTATTAGCATCAAGAGATTCTTGATCACTTTCACCATCACCATTGTTATCTTCTGCAATTGAGATGTCTTTATCTGGTTGAGAGGCCTCTGAACTGGAATTTGAAGGCATGCCAGATGTATCAGCTGGATTTGTCATTGTTGTGCTGATAGAAACCTCATTTGCTGAAGTAGTTCCAACTGGAGCTGAAGGTCTTCCAAGCTCAAATCTTGGATCAGGATCACCTGTATTTAAATTTTCTGCAGATCCTGAAACATGCTCACAAGATTTATTAAAACAGTTGGTAACTAAATCAAGATCAAATAGCCAATCCGGACCAGAACCAGCCACACTGGGAGTGTGCTCATTGAAAGTCACATTGGCTGACTCCTCAATGATTCTAGTTCTGAGATTGTATACTCTATAAGCTTTAGCTTGAGAAGAGTATCCAATGAAGTGTCCATCGTCTGATTTCTCAGCAAACTTGGCAACTTGATCTTTGGTATTCAAGATGGTGCAGGGACATCCAAATGACCTGAGAAAACCAATGAAAGGTTTCCTCTTGTGCCAAAGTTCATAAGGAGTCTTACCATGTGTCTTAACTACTAAGACTCTGTTTTGCACATAGCAGCAGTATTAACTGCCTCTGCCCAGAAGGTGATAGGCAGTTTAGAGTCAGACAACATAGTTCTTGCAGCTTCAATAAGTGTCCTGTTTCTCCTCTCAGCAACTCCGTTTTGCTGAGGAGTCCTGGGAGCACTGTATTGTCTTGTAATACCCTTTTCATCACAAAATGTATCAAGGATTTGGTTTTGAATTCAGTTCCTTGATCACATCTTATGGTTTTGACCTTGTGATCACATTGATTCTCAATCTTTAAGATGAAATTCTTTAGAATCTCAGGAGTCTCATCTTTAGTTCTAAGAAAGAAAACCCAAGTGAATCTTGTAAAATCATCTGTGATCACTAGACAGTATAAGGTCCTTCCTAAACTCATTACACTGGTGGGGCCAAAGAGATCCATATGTAATAAGTGTAGGGGAGTAGTGATGGAGTTCTTTTCCTTAGGCTTGTGAGATACCTTGTGTTGCTTCCCTTTCAGGCATGCAACACAATGATCATCACTTGTAAACTCTTTCTTTGGCATTCCAGTTACCAGATCATGTTTGATTAATTTATTCATATTCTTAAAGTTTACATGGCACATTCTTTTATGCCATAGGAAAGACTCATCACTATTTGCTTTAGATAGAAAGCATGAAACTTCTCCAGAGGGAGATGTTTCTTGCAAATCCATCTTGTACATGTTCCCTTTCCTGGGGGCTCTGAGCAGAATATGCTCATGAGGAATGACCACTCCAGGTTTGAGAACAATGCACTCATGCTCAGTGAAGAGCATGTTATGACTCTGATCACAAAATTGAGATACACTCAGAAGATTGTACCCAAGCTCCTTAACAAAGTTTACCTTCTCAATGCTGAGCTTACCATTTGTGACCTTGCCCCTTCCATAAATGTAACCACCTTCATTTCCTCCAAAAGCAACTGCCTCCATCAATTCTCTCAAAATTATGAAGTAAAGACCTATCGCCTGTCATGTGCCTGGAACAGCCACTGTCAATTATCCAGACATTCTTGTTTGTCTTGAGCTGTTCCTGCACAAAGAAAATGATTAGTTACATTTGGAAACCCAAGCCTTACTTGTCTTGGGTTCAGTAAGTGTAATAGAAGGTAATGCAACAGTAATAGATCCTATGGTTGTACAGAGGGGATCTTCGGCTGTTGTTGATGGAGAAACCTCAGTCATTTGGTCTTTCTTAGACTTCCACACCACCTTTGGAGTCTTGGACTTGACCTTCAAAACCTTAGAAGCTTTTGGAGCTTCACAAGTTTTAATGACTGATACTTCGGAAGAATCTACAGTCACTGCAGTAGACTTTAGTACTTCGGAAGAACTCCTTTCTTCCGAGACCAACTTTGCTTCCGAAGGTAATTTTCCATTTACCTTCTTCTTTGATTTGGAGCTTCCGAAGGAAACAGACTTTCCTTCCGAAGCTTGAGACTTCTTGAGATTCTTTGAAGTCTTTGTATTGGTCATGTGGATAGTACTTTTAGGATTGTATGGACAATCCTTGGCAATATGAGAAGTACTTTCACACATAACACACAGCATTTTCTTCTTCAAAGAAATCTCCTTTTGAGAGCAAGACTGGCCTTGGTCACATCCCTTTTTCACCTTCATCTTGGTAGATTCAGATACAGTTCCCTTGGGCTGTGAACTGTTCTTGGAATTTGATGGTCCAGGCTGTGCAGCAGTGGTACACAGCAGCTCAGTCTTCTTCTTTGTACTGAGATGATTTGAACATGAACCAGAACTCTTGGATAAGAGGCTTTGGTGGATGTCTTCAGTCCTTATTGCTTTGAAACCTGCAGAGATAAACACTTGTTTCTGCTTAGCATCAAAGGTAGCCTTGATTTCTTGAGCCTTCTTTGCTTTCCTTTTGCTCTTCCTGATCAAGTTCTTTCTCTTGGACTTGGTCATCACAGTTAATTTCTTCTCCTCAGAAGGATAGTGGCCCTTGGAGGAATCCTCTTCTTCACTCTTCTCAGAGGGATTCCTCACTATCACTTCTTCATCATCCTCACTTACTGGATCTATGAGAGGAAGCTCATCTTCACAAGTTCCACACCTAGGAGATCTTACAGACAAGATTGTGTGTGGAGGAGCTATCTCATTTGATCCCAGTCCCTGTCTATTTTGATAACAAACCTTATTGTGTAGGGATGAGGATATCATGTTCTTGAAGGTCTCTTCTTCAAGAACACTTTTCTCTGCCAGGGCTTTGCTGATCACAAGCTCAGCCTGGCACTTAGTCAACTTAGTGATGAGATCTTGGATCTGAGTTCTAAAATCTGTATGTTCATGTTTTAGTACTGAAATAGTTTTCTCCAAGTCTTCTATCTTTAACTTGTAATCATTTTCAGACTTTCTAAAGTCAGATTTTAATATGTTTAATGACTCAAGATCAGATCTCATCTCTAGGTTGTAGGACCTGTATCTATTTACTTTAGCAATGCATTCAGGGGAGCAAAGATGTTCTAATACCTTGGCTTCATCATGATCAGCCATCAATGCTTGGTTTGGAGAAGCATCCTCCACCTGAAAACTCCAGTCAAATCCTCCCTCTTCAACAGCAACCGCAGCATGTTGCTTTGTCTTCTCAGCCTGAGGGGTATTGTTGGTGTAGTTTGGTCTGAGTTGTGTTTGACCCCCATTTGCTCTGGTGCCTTACACTCCCTGGCGAAGTGACCCATAAGGTTACAATTGTAACACTTAACTTTGCTTTTATCCAGCCCAAACTTACCACTGGTAGCATTGCTTGGAAATTTTCTTCCTGTCCTCTTGTAGAACTTCTTGGCTCTGTGAGTGAGAAGAGCCATCTGCTGAACTATCTCCATGTATTCCAGGTCATCTGGATGGATACAGTCTAGATCTTCAAGAGTGAAGAGATAATTTCCACAGCTTTCATCTGCAGACACAAAGGCTTGAGAAGAACTTGTCTCTTGGAATGGGCTTCCTTGAGTAAAGTTCTCCCTTGGTGTCTCCGGGAAGGTGATGAAAGGACCCTTTTGTGAGTTGTCAGGGTAGCATAGGAGATGATGTTGGGGTTCTATGCTGTCCCTTTCAACCACATGAAGGGCTGAACCCATTTGATTGTTAGAGTTGCCAGATGAACCTTGTAAGTTCATCTCCATCTGGTATCCACTGAGAATCCCATATAACTCTGTCAGAGTAAGAGTTTTAAGGTTCTCAGTCCTCTTGATTACCACACAATAGTGTGTCCATTGCCTAGGAAGTGAGGACATGAACTTCCTTACAATGTCTCTGTTCTCAAGAGGAACTCCTCCATCCACAAGGGTATCCACAATCTCAACATACCTGAAGTATTGTTGGGTCATGGTTTCACCTGTTTAAAGGTGAAATTTTCAAACTGCTGCTTCAGAAGATCTTTCTTGTTCTCCTTGGCTTCAGAGGAGCCTTCATACATCAGCTTCAGTGCATCCCACAGCTGTTTAGCTGTTTTGCACTTCTTAAAACCTCTGTACACAGAGTTTGGGATAGCAGTCTGAAGAGCAGTCATGGCCTTCCTGTCAATCTCTACTCTTTTCCTATCTTCATCTGAGTAGTTGGCCACATCTTTAGGAATCATACCAGCACCGGTAGCAGAGGGGGTGCTAGGTATGAAAGGTCCATATTCAACAGATTCCCACATTCTTGAGTCAAGAGACCTGATGAAGCCTTCCATCCTCATGCACCAGGTGTCGAAGTCATCAAGAGTGATCAATGGGGATTTGTTCATGGTTCCAGTCTCCATATCAGTCTTTGAGATGGAAGCCATTTGAAAAGTTTAGTTTTTGTGTGTGTGAGGGATCTTAAGATGGTTAGATCTTATATCACGAGCCTGAATGCTCTGATACCAATTGCAGGATCGTTCAAGGGCTTGAACACAATTACAACACAACAACACAATGAGGATTAACTAAACGTTAATCAAACAGTGAACTAGGTAACCAAAGGTGATGCAGAGAACACAAGTAAAGCAAGAGACAGAACAAGAGTATAGTTTTCAAGGTAGCAGTATATTGCTTTCTCAAGTTCTTTTACAAGTGTTACAAAGCATTAGAAAGATACAAGAACTTGGAATACTTATACTACAACCTACAGCCGGCTATACTATGAAAGCCAGCTGGATACAATTGACTAGACACTAACAAAATCAATTGTAGGATCAAAAGGCATATCTGCCTTTTGACCTTGTGACTATGACATGCCATAGCTCACATCCTTATACATTACAAAAAGGATAAAGTACATAAAGTGGAAAGTTTCAGACTCAAGACCTCAATGTACAGTTACCAAAAGCATGGACCTTTTCACCAACTCTTGTAAGTTGGTGACTTATCAGAGACGCAGCGGAAAAGGTGCTTTATGGAACAGTACATCAGATAAAGCATGTGTACTAAAAGTCTTCGGAAGAAATCTGTCTTCATAGGTTGAAGCTTCGGAAGACTTTGTCTCTTCAAGCTTCGGAAGACTTCATGTTAGGCTTCGGAAGATATTGGTCTTGGCTTCGGAAGATATTACACTTAGAGTATTTTCTAATGCTTTGTGTAATTCTTCCGAAGCATTCTTCACTTCAGTACTTAGTGCATGTTGCTGAAACACTTAGGCAGTTTTGGGTTGCATCAGACTTCAGGAATCCTTACAGAGGACTATTAAAACTGCTATGCCTAAAACTTTCCAAGATGTCATAAGCCTAATCAGGAAGCTTGACTTGACGAAATGAAAGAAACCGGAGTCTTTAAGATCCTAGATCAGGAGAGAAAAGAAAATGGAAGATGCTAACTCAGAGGAAGGTTTGGGCAATTCCAGAAAAGAATAGCCCGAAAACCCACCCAAACTTTTAGGGATGACATGGGAGAAGAAACCACAACCACAAACCAGCATGGTGCAGTACCTCAAAGATATCATCAGGTAATTGCGCAATGGTAATCTGGTACAACGGCAGAAAAAGGGACATATATCCGGAACTGTAGAGCCCCATAACCCAAACATTTACTATCAATGTGGAAACGAGTTCAGTTTCGAAACAAATGTCCACATAAGGAAGTCTTCCGGTCAACCAAAACAACCCTAAGTAAGAGCTTTGTAATACATACTGAAGACGCTCAACACGAACCAGAGGTTGTCCGGGTACTTTTCCTAGAAACAATCGACGCTACCATACTATTTTGATACGGGCAAACCCATAGTTTTGTGTCAACACATTTAAGACCATTACTTAATTTAACCTCAGAAAAAGCGTAAATCAAAATTATGATAGAATAGCTAATGGTAAGATAATTTGAAGCTGTGAAATTAATTCCTAATTGTACTATAAATTTTAGTGGATACTGTTTCGATATAGATTTGATTTCCTATTAATCTAGGAGTAGTTGTATTGTTGTGGGAATGGATTGGTTAGTAAAATCCAGGCTGAAATGTATGTGGCAAGAAAATGGTAGAGTTCCCTGATTAATGTAACACTATGTTATATGGTTTAAAACCTAGAGGTTCCATTAAGATCATTTCTTGTAGAATGCACAAAAATGTTTAAGAAACTAAATGATTAGCTTTCCTAGCTCAATTATTGACACCCAAGTAAATAGAAAGCTTAGAAAGTGTTCCTATCGTGAATGAATATCCTAATATATTCCTGATGAATTACCTGGTTTACCTCCCCATCGTCAAGTAGAATTCAACAGAATTAGTACCAGGAACACTCCTATAGCTAAATCACCATATCTTTTAGCACCAACATAAATGAAGAACTGATGAATCAATTACAAGACTCTTGGACAAAGGATTTATACGCCCTAGTGTATCACCATGGGTGCACCAGTTCTGTTTGTTAAAAAGAAATATGGAACTGTCAAGATGTGCATAGACTATAGAGAACTCAACAAAGTGACTATAAAGAATAAATATCCCTTACCTAGGATAGATGATTTATTTGATCAACTACAAAGATCTAGTTACTTTTCAAATATTGATATGAGATCAGGATATCACCAACTAAGAATCCAAGATGAGGATATACCAAAGACTGCATTCAGAACTAGATATGGTCATTATGAATTCCTTGTAATGCCATTTGGATTAACTAATGCTTCTATAGCATTTATGGACTAAATGAATAGGATATGCAAACCCTACCTAGATAAGTTTGTCATAATTTTTATAAATGACATTTTAATCTATTCCAAAAACAAAGAGGATCATGAACAACACTTAAGGTGACCTTGGAATTGTTAAGAAAAGAAAAATTATATGCAAAATTCTCAAAATGTGAATTCTGGAAAAGGGAAGTGCAATTCCTTGGACACATCGTTAATCAAGAAGGTATACAAGTAGATCCCGCAAAAATAGAAGCTGTCTAGAAGTGGGAAGATCCAAAGACACCACCAAGGTATGTCAATTTTTAGGATTGCCAGGATATTATAGGAGATTCATAGAAAATTTCTCAAGAATAGCTCAACCACTCATAGAATTAACCCAAAAGGACAGACCTTATGTGTGGGAAGAAAAACAAAAGGCTGCGTTTGAATTATTAAAAAGTAAATTATGCAGCGCTCCTATTTTAACATTACCATATGGGACTGATGATTTTATTGTATATTGTGATGCCTCACGTCAAGGATTTGGATGTGTTCTAATGAAAAGGAATAAGGTAATAGCTTATGCCTCTAGACAACTTAGGGTAGTGAAAATGGAATTATACTACTCATGATTTGGAATTAGGAGCAGGAGTATTTGCACTTAAATCTGGAGACATTATCTGTATGGCACAAATTAAAATCTGAAGACATTATCTGTATGGCACAAGGTGTACAATATATACAGTTCATAAAATCTTACAGTATATATTTGATCAGAAAATGTTTAATATAAGACAAAGGAGATGGATAGAATTACTAAGCGATTATGATTGTGAAATCAAGAATCATCTAGGAAAGGCAAATGTAGTATCTGATGTTTTAAGTAGAAAAGAAAGAACAAAACCATTACGAGTACGCGCCATGAGAATGGAATTACGTTCCGAATTGATAAGTCAAATACGTGAAGCTCAGCAAAAAGATAAGTTAACATTAAAAGGGTAAATTAAAGATTTAAAGGAAGACACAAATGGAGTTATGAAATTCAAAGGAAGAATTTGGATACCAGATAATGTTATACTTAAAAAGCTTATGCTACAAGAGGCACATAAATCAAGGTACTCTGTACATCCAGGAAATAACAAAATGTACAAAGATTTAAAAAGCCAATACTAGTAGCCAGGCATGAAGAAATCAATCGGAGAATTTGTAGGCAAATGTGATATTTGTTCAAGAGTAAAAGCTGAATACCAAAAACCCTCTGGATACTTGCAACAGCCAGAAATTTCAGAATGGAAATGGGATCAAATAACTATGGATTTCGTAACCAAATTACCAAGGACTTCTAATGAATATGACACTATATGGGTTATAGTGGATAGGCTAACAAAATCAGCACATTTCCTACCAATCAGGAAGATTATAAATGGAGAAATTGGCAAGAATTTACATAAAAGAAGTTGTATCCAGACATGGAATACCTATTTCAATTATATCAGACAGAGATAGTAGATTCACATCCAGATTCCGGCAGACCTTACAAAAAGCTTCAGGAAATCAGGTAAATCTGAGTACAGCATATCATTCACAGACAGATGGTCAAAGTGAGAAAACAATTCAAACTTTGGAAGATATGTTACGAGCTTGTGCATTAGATTTTGGTGGAATTGGGATACACATCTTCCTTTAATAGAACTTTCCTATAGTAATAGTTATCATTCCAGTATTGGAACAACCCCATTTGAAGCTTTATACGGAAGGAAGTGTAGATCACCCCTATGTTGGGATGAAATAGGAGACGGACAACTTACAGGACCTGAATTGATACAAGAAACCTCAGATAAGATTTTTGAAATTAAGAACAGGTTGAAAGCTGCCAGGGATCAACAGAAAAGTTATGCTGATAAAAGAAGAAAACCACTAGAAATTCAGATTGGAGATAAGGTCTATTTAAAGGTATCATCCACAAAAGGCATAGTTCGATTTGAAAAAAGAAATAAGTTAAATCCTAGATATATTGGTCCATTTGAAATCACTGATAGGATTGGTTCAATAGCATATAAGTTGGATCTACCTTCAGAATTAAGTGAAGTACACAACATCTTTCATGTGTCCAATCTAAAGAAATGTCTAACAAATGAGACATTTAAAGTTCCAGTTCAAGAGATAAAAATAGACAAAAAACTACACTTTATGGAAGAACCAATAGCCATATTAGATAAAGAAGTGAAAAGGCTAAGAAGAAATAAGATTCCTATAGTGAAAGTTAAATGAAATGCTAAAAGAGGTCCAGAATATACTTGGGAAAGAGAAAATGAGATTTTGAGAAAGTATCCCCACTTATTAGGAATCAATAACCAGATAAGTTCCCCTCAACTTTAGGTATTATCTCCTAAGTAAATTTCGGGACAAAATTATTTTTACGGGGGGAGAATGTGATGACCCTCAAAATAAGGTTAGGCAAAATTAATTTATGAATAAACTCTATTATGTGTCTTACATATATATACACAAATTATGAATGCTTATGTGCTCATATATGTAAAATTGTACGTATGCATGTTTACATACATGTCTTACGTATGCATGTGCCATCTTTTGTTAAATACATACGCGTATTATATGTTAATGTGAATATATGTGTTGCACATCACATGCATGCACAACCTTTTATGTATGCATGTATCCAAAATAAGAAGTTTTAACTACCAAACAATATGTAACAAAATGTTGCAACTTGGTAACATCTAATTATTCACCAAAAGATACAAAAACACAACCCAAACAAACACCTCAATGCAAGCTAACATCAAAGGAACTTGACATCAAAACAAATCTAAGCAAACCTTATACACCCAAAACTCAAACCTAAGCACCATTTAAGATTAAGTCTCGGTTCATTAGAGCCATTAATCACCCAATTGAAATCATAAGCATGGTGATTAAGACCTTAATCGGCCATGACACCCAACTCTTTCCTTGGACCGCCACCTAGCCATCAACCACTAAGCTCACCTCCTTATTTGACACATATTATGCCTACACTTAGCCTATTCACCAAGGCTATTGGTAGCATCATGATGATGCCATTAATGGTAGCCGACCCTCTCACCTTATTTGAGGCTCTCGGCTGAATGGAAAACACCACAACCACATCGAGCACCACTCCTACATTCTCTCTCAAAACTCTCAGTTCTTCCTCAACAAACCGCACACACTACCAACTTAACCCTCGGTCACCTCCACTCTTCAACTTAGGGTTACCTTCATCCCTTCTCTAAGTTCTCAGTTATCATCACAATCAACCATCATCATCTTCCATCCGGTTGTCACAAAGACATGGGAACCTTCGTTTAACTTGGTTCGACAGAGAAAGAAGCTGCCATCAGTTATCCCCACCTTTTTTCGTTATCAAAATCAAGGTTTCATTCTCTAAACCATATCTAGTTAAGATTACAAAGACTATATATATGTTTAAATAAATATATGATTGACTCTTATGATTTAACATCCCAAAGGTTTCATAAATCTTACTTGTAGATTAAATTTATTCAAGAAGCAGTAAGAATATCTTATGAGTTTAAATGAATAAATAAATAATGATAACTAATAGATATATAAAAGAAATTATCAACTACGGGTTAAAATTCTATGTGCAAATTGTTAAATTCAGTTTATTATGTTATAGACTATGATTGTGGAAACAAACATTGAAAATATGTTTAGAATATTAAGAAATATAGTTTTGAAAATTTTGATGCCATTCCTATAAGTCAAATAATTTATATAAATTATTTTAGTAATTGAAGGAAAAATTTATGCTGGAAGAACTGAACCTGGAATAAAGTTAAAGAAATTATATTTTACCCTTATGAATTATAGGATTTACAGAAAAAGTTTCCTGGCCTAACTTAAAGATATGAATAAGTTATGAATTTTGAAAATTTCTACCACATGAAAATTGGGAAAAAATACTTTAACTTTGCAATAAATTAGAAGAAAATTATAGAAAAAATGAAAAGCTGAAAAGAAGATTCTATACGAAAATAGGAATTTTTGGACATATTCTGATATTTTTACTAAATATTATTAAAATGATGAAAATCACAAAAACTGACTCTGCTATGATTTAAGATTTGGGAAAATTTTGAAGAGTTAAATATATTGTGCCAAATATTTTGATTAAATTTTAGAATTTTTAGAAACCAGAAGGTATTTTTAACAATTTATTGGAATATTATGAAAATTATAGAAAATAAAATGTAAACAAATAATATATGGAATTTTAGTATGTTATGTCTGATGTTTAGACCAATTTATTATAAAAATTTCATGATATATGAGGGACTAAAAATTTTGAAGAAAATATTTGTATTTTCTAAACTATAAATATTTTTATTTATAGGTCCACTCTTGGAGTAAATGTGAGATTCATAGCCCCATTTTGATTTTTATAAAATTTTGGGGGGAGAAGCATACTATTGATTTTTATGATTGATGCAATTTTTGAGTTATACTGTCATTTATGTTACAACCATTAATTCGGATGTGGAACCGTTGGATAATATAGGTAGCGCTACTTAGGAAATAATTTCCTACACCAACAGGATGAGTGTTGTGATGCTATATTATCTGATTTATGAATTATGTTATGATAGTATGGTTGATCTGATTATTAGGTAAGGTTTGGTTGTATATGATGCATCAATAATATCTTGTGTAAAGATAAACCTGTGAACTCACCAACATTATGTTGACTATTTTGAGTATGCTTTTTCAAGAATTCATCATGTCTAACAGCTTAATGTTCTCTTTTGATGTGTATAACGGCTGGGGAGAAGTAATGGGGAAAGTCTGTGTGAATCTAACTGTGAATATGTATGATTTCAGCATATCGGTGGACGCTCATTTCTACTGTTACTGAAGATGTAGCAGTTAGAAATTATGCTGTAATAGGATTATATTTAGATCAAATTTTGACTATCATGATTTAATGTAATCCTAACCTTATTATCACCTTATGAATTATGTTATGTCTATTTTGATATATGTTGCTGTGCTATCTGATAAACTCTGTTACTTAATGAGTTCTGCACAAACAAGTCACACCCAAATAATTATCTCACGCTTCCGCCGGGATGTGACACTGTATAACAAGTAGAAATTTAGTATCAAAATGGATACCAAAAGGATACTCAAAAGAATAATATAATTATATAAAATGTAATAAGTATAATACAGAAAATTCTTTACACAAGCGATACTTCAAAGATCACAACAACATCGTATGTTATTTGGTGAACAAACAAATTTCATACATAACATCAACTTCAATATCTTATTTTGCTTTTCACTTCTTCTAGCCAATTCTTCTCGAGTGTTTGCTGGATTGTAACAACACACAGATGATTTCAACTAGCTACACTTACACATTTGAGGATCTGCCCACCTAACAAACCTACAATTGGATACACAATAGACAAATGTACCTATCGAATAGTAGTATAGCTTTTGGCAAGAACCAAGTATCCATCTATGGTCACGAGGGCTCCTGATACTAAAGTTTTATCATTATATAGACGAAGAAAGATGATTTGTGAATATTATGATTAACCAATTTAGCTAACAATTAAACAAATTGAAGAAAGTAGACAAAAATAAAGATAATCAATTAGAAGAAAATATCACTTAGACTTTGAATTTGCTTAGCAAAACAATGACAACATGCATCAAGCTATGGTGAGATCATTTTCTACAAAATGATCCATTGATAGAAACTAGACTCCTATTAAGGATATCTAACTATATAACTTTTGAAAGCTAGAACGATAAACATATAATACCACCTAAAGTTATGCCATGAAGAACCAATGGTGACACTAAGCTAATGTTAAAGATGGTTTGGACTCCCGTTAAGGATACCAAACCCACAAATCTCTAGAAAGCTAACACAAACACATTGTAACCACCTCAGTTCGCATAATGTAACAATAGCTATGTAAATCCTTCAACTTATGAATATCCTAACACGAATACATGAACCACAAATTTGCGGATTGTAGATACACATGTTCTTAGTTTATGTACTTAAATGTAAAAGTCTTTCATGTCTTACATATATGTAATGTGACGAAGTAATGAAATATGAATATATGTGTTGATGTTTATTTATCTTTGATTCATATGTATGAACTTATTATATAGGTTTTAGGTTGTTGTACATAGTTCTTAGTCAATAATGATTGAATAATGTTTTCAACCTAGTCGGATGAGCATTCATGCTAATGGCCCTACTTATGGACCATACACATGAATATATCATGCTTATGGACCAGTCACACGACTGAACCAAGAGACTGGATCAGTCGTATGATTGAGACATAAGATTGACTCATTCGCACGACTGAACCTTTAGTCGTGCCTATGACTCAATTCCATGATTCAGTCGCACGACTGAACCATGCTAATGGTTCAGTTGTACGAATGGAAATCACTAACCTATAAATACCACCTAATTCATGGAAAAATAGAACACGTTGAGAGATACTTCGAATACACATAAACCCCAGCCGTCTAGAGCGTCCCAAAACAGCATGTCCAAGTTCATAGTTCGTTCCTGATCGATTCCTACTCATTCTTAAAGTTTAGTTCATTCTTATATCGATCGGGTAATCGTTCTCACTGATTGGATCACCAATCAAATAGGATTCCGCACTATTTGATCCGGTATAACGCAGAATTAGTTAGTACTCCGTACGTACATGGTCCCTAACAAGTGGTATCAGAGCCTTGGCTCTTGATTTTACGTTTGATTCAATTAGGTTTGGTGTCAAAAACTTACGTTTTAATCAAAAGAGTCACCACTTTGCTTCTAAAGGTGTTTTCAACGTTCCTAGGAAAATCATATTTTGTGTCAAAGTGTCAAAATATTCGATTTTGCAAAAACAGCAGCCTTCAATCGCACGATTAGCTCATTCGTACGATTGAACTCATTCATATACTCCATTCGCATGACTGAACTCAGTCGCATAGCTCATTCGCACGACCGAACAACTCTAGTCAGTTGATTCCAATCGTCCTATTCATACGCACGATTGAATTCATGCGCACTCTTCATTCGCACGAGTGATCCATACTCATAGTTCATTCGCATGAGTGATCCATACTCAAAGTCCATTCGCACGATTGAAACTGTCTTGTTCTCCAAGTACAAAGTTTATAGAAATGGAAGATCAATTTGCTGTGTTTACTGCCGGAAAGGACTCATGCATCCAGAACCTACTACTTCTGGAGAATGAGATTGGTAATCATAATAAACATCCAAATTTGTTAACGTTAGATGAATATCCTCAGTGGAAACAACGGTTTGAGATCTACCTAAATGGAGTTGATCCAAATCTTTGGACATCCATTGAGGCTGGTTTCACGGTACCAGTCTGTGCAAATGGAGTCAAGTTAACCTTGGGAGGAATGAGTGAAGCTCAAAAGGTTCTCTTCAATGCTGAAAACAAAGTTTATGCCATTTGAGTCAGTCAATACCGAAAGACATCTTTCATCAGTTTTCTGAAAGCAAGCTGGCCAAAAAGTTGTCGGTGGCATTGGAGAAGAGGTATGATAGAAATGCGACGTGGAGGCACCGAAGGCTAAAGCTCTCAAGAAGGAGTTTGACAATTTCTCTTTGATAGGGAATGAGAGCTTAGATGCTATTATTGACATATTTTATCATCTAATGAGTGACCTGCACACTCATGGCATAACCACATCCATGGAAGATAAAGTTTCAAGCTTTGCTTATGGTTTGCTTGAGAAATGGGATTCATTTGTGTCTAATCTGAGATAGAACGACGTTCTTGCAATGTTAGACATAAATGACTTCATCTTGAAGTTAAGGGAGGAGGAACTGCGGATGAAGTACAAGTCGAAGAAAGGATACTACGTTTAGAATCCTTCACTTTACAACTCAGTTCCCACTCCAGCTATTTTAGGAGCACCATTACAAACAACATTCGTGTCTAGTTCATCTGCTCCGTCCCAAACCACTGCTTCAGGAACCGAAACATCAAGGTCGTCCGGAACCCAATACATAGTTCCTGAGACCAACACTACGATGTTGAAGATCGAGAATCTCGGTAATATCATAGTGGAAGTTGCAAAGGAGCACATGGATCTTCTAGCTGTAGTTGTACAATCCTATGATGGTTTAGTTGCTGGGAAGATTGGAAATTTTCATCTTGCAAATGAAGATTATAAGCAAGTTGATGAGAATGAGCTGGAGAGAATGGACATCATGTGGGCCTTGGCAAGTACAGTTAGAAGATATAAGAAGTTTATGGACATCATGTGGGCCTTGGCAAGTGCAGTTAGAACATCTAAGAAGTTTGTCAAGAAGACGGGACAAAATCTAATGTGAATGAAAATGGGCATTTTAAATGTGGTGAAAATGGGCATTTTAAATGTGAATGTGTAAAGCCCAAGAAAACAGAAAATGGAAACCCATTTCCCACCTTCAACCGTCAAGACAAAAACATGATTGGAACTGCTTCTTCAAGCAAAGAGAGAAAGGCTCTGACTGCTCATGGTGATGAAGGTCAAGATTGGTCCTTTCGATTTGTCTCCCCAAGGGAATCAAATATCGCCTTTGTCGAAGCACTGGATGATGGATCTGCTAGTGAAGGTGAGATTATAGCGAGCAAACAATGTCAGATACTAAAGAAGCTGTGAGTGTTGTAAATCACCTGGTTGAGGAAGAACTTAGAGCCAGAATTTCAGAATCTCCAGCCACCAAAGGATCTAATTCTGCTTTGATGGCTGATTCAACTGATTCATCACAGATAAGTTCTTTAGACTAGTTATTTGAAAAACATGCTTGTGTTGAATGTGATAAATTTAGAGAAAACATTGATCTTAAATTTGCTAGGTTATTAAAACACAATGATAATTTAGTAAATGATTTAGAACTCTACACTAAAGCAAATCATATTTTAAAACAAAATGAGTGCAATTTTAAAGACAAGATAGAACTTTTAGGGAAACAACTAAGGAAAACTGAGGTTGTTGCCTTAAATCAATCAAATGATATAAAGTTTTATTTAAACTCTTTAGAAGAAACCAAAAAAGAAAAAGCAGTTTGAAAGTCGAGGTTAATTCTTCTTTAATACAAAAACTGCATAGTTGGCTACTTCTTCTCACATAGTTCAAAACTTGGTGAAATAACGGGGAAGGTTTGGGGTACAAAGTAGTTCCACCACCACATGAGATCCTTTTGAATACAAAATATAGACCTATCAATAACAACCCAGTAAAGGATCATGTGGTGTCCACTCCTCTGGTTAGTGATCATGATTCCATGGGTAAACCGGTGAAATCTTGCACTACACAGAAGGATTCTATTTTGAAATCAAAAGAAAAAATGCTAGTTGAGAATTTGAATGATGAAATTAAAAGGGTTAATTTAGGGTCAGGTTCATAAATGTCTATTTCAGAACCCAAAATGACTAAACCAATTCACTAGAAACGTGTAATTCATCAAAGTCCAAACAAACCGAAAGGTAAAGATGTTCAAAACATTAAAACAATTAATCTATAGAAGCGAGATCTTGCTACAGTTGCGGAAAATGATGACATATCTCTTCTAATTGTCCTTATTATCAGACGCCCAGAAAGAAAATTGAACTTTATGATGCAAAATCAAGTTTTTCTAAAATAAGATCTAATACTCCACCTAAGAGTATTAGTGAACCTAAAGTTCAAACCATAAGTCAATCGTCTGTTTACTATAAACAGGCTTTACACAAAACTAGCTTATGGAAAGAAAAATCAAGTATAATGTCTGATAGTGAGGAGAAAAAGAAGAAAGATATGCCCTCAACCTCTAAAGGACAATGGGTTGAGTTTATGATGTGTGACTCCTCTGGGTCACCCAAGCCAGTTAAGGCTTGGTTCGCAAATCTGAACTAATTAGTTTCTTTGAATGTGTAGGGTGTCCGCTACAGCACTCTCACTAATACCTGGATTATTGATAGCGGGACGTCTAGGCACATGACAGGGAATACGTCCCTCCTTTTCAACGTCAAACAAATCAAAGAGGGACATGTTTCATTTGCTGGGAATAAAGGAGGATACATCACCGCTTAATACGAAGTAGGAAACAAGAAAGTAAAGTTTGACAAGGTCAACTACGTTCAACAACTACAGAACAACTTCCTTTCAGTCTCCCAGATCTGCGATAAAGGATTCAACGTTGTATTTGACAACAAGAAGTGCTACATGTTAAAGAAGGACTATGTGTTTGAGGTGGATAAAGTTCTTATATCAGCTCCAAGATACAATGACCTGTATGTCTTGGATCTATCAAAAGCCTCAACAACTGATCACACTGTTCAATGCTTCTTGTCAAAGGCAACTGAGAGGGACTCAGTCTCATGGCATAGAAAAATCGAAAACATTAATCCACGAAAGATAAATCATTTAGTTCAAAATGATTTAGTGAATTGAGTAACAGTTAAAAATTTCTAGCTTTCAGATTTTTGTGTTGCATGCAAGAAAGGGAAATAGAAAAAGAAGTCTCACAAGGCAAAGAAAGTGAATTCTATTGATATGCGTCTCAAGCTTCTACACATGGATCTGTTTGGCCCTGTCAGTACAAATTGCATTACTGGAGATCTATATTGCTTTGTAGTAACAGATGATTACTCAAGATTCTCTTGGGTGATGTTTCTGAAAACCAAATCAGAAACCTTTGAATCATTTAAACATCTAGTAACTACCTTGGAATCACTCTACAAGCTGAAAGTAAGGCAGATTCAATTAGACAACAACATCGAGTTCAAGAATCTGTGGATGGAGGCATACTATAGAGAGGAATTGTACATCAATTTACCTCTGCCTACACTCCACAGATGAATGGCGTTGCTGAAAGGAAAAATCGAAGCTTGATAGAGACTACCAGGACAATGCTAGCTGACTCGAAACTACCTATTCAATTCTAGAATGAGGCAGTGGCTAATGCTTGTTACACGCTCAATCGAGTCTTAGTGGTCAAACGACATGGGAAAACATGTTATGAACTGCTCCAGCGACGTAAACCCAAATTGGAGTATCTAGGACCTTCCTTTTTCTTTGACTACGATGGACTTTTTAAATCTTTCAATCTACCTCCTTCTCACATGGATGATGAGCTGTCTGCTAGGATGATATACGAGGTTCTGAATACTCCACTACCAGACTTGATAGCAACGGCTCCATTAGATGATACTTCTAGCCCTTCAGGGGGAGAGCTTGAAGTAAGTGATTCTTCCTCTAATCATGAACCAGCTGAGACTGAGAATGTGGAACAGAAAGAATAGGTTCCCACTAATGAAAGTACATAAGCATCAAATCCTGATGCCTCTGACACTTCCGAACCTCATACTCCAACAACTACAGATACTGAACCTAGGTTTCACAATCTGGATAATGAAGTTTTTGTTCCCACCACTCCCGGATCTCGACTTAATGTTTATCATCCTTTGGACAATGTCATTGGGGACGTTCGATCGGGAGTACAGACACGAAATCAGCTATACTCAGTTGATTATGCCTCAGTCATGGAAAAAGGTTATCTTCACGATGGCGCATATCAATGTTTTGTGTCTCAATTTGAGCCAAAATACGTGAGTGAAGCCTTAAACGATAAGGCATGGGTTAGTGCAATGCTAGAAGAACTCCTATAGTTCAAGAAGTAGGAGTATGGACCCTTATGGACAGACCAAAAGGTGCTAAAGTGATAGGCACTAAATGAGTGTTGAAGTGTAAGAAAGATGACCAAGGGGTTATCATTAGAAATAAGGCTCGACTTGTAGTTCAAGGATTTCGACAAGTCGAAGGAATAGATTACAATGAAGTGTTTGCACTGGTAGCAAGGAGGGAAGCTATTCGTATCTTTCTAGCCTATGCATCCTACATGAAGATTGAAGTTTATTAAATACATGTGAAGAGTGCATTCCTTCATGGTGAATCTGTGAAACAGTCTACGTCAGTCAACCCGAAGGATTTGAGGATCCGTATCATCGGGATAGAGTTTACAAACTGGACAAGGCTCTTTACGGGCTCCATTAAGCCCCTCGAGCCTGGTATGAAAAACTCTCAACTCATCTGGTGAAACATTGTTTTCACAGAGGAGTTATTGATTGCACGTTATTCATCAAAGAAAAGGATGGGGATTTACTCCTGGTACATATTTATGTGGATGACATAATCTTCGGTTTCAAAAACAAATAATTATGTAAAGAATTTGAATCTGTAATGAAAGCAGAGTTTGAGATGAGTGCCATGGGAGAGATGAAGTTCTTTCTCAGTTTATAGGTGGATCAGACACCAAAAAGAATCTTCCTACATCATACCAAATATGTAGGAGATATCCTCAGTCGATTTGACATGGAGAATGCTTCGGCTGCTGGAATCCCACTTGCCACAAACCATGACGTGGCACCCAACAAAAATGGTGATCTAGTTGATGCCACCATGTACAGAGGAATGATCGGATCTCTCATGTACCTCACAGCCTCTTGGCCTGATATTATGTACGCCACATGTCTTTCTTCTAGATATCAAGCAAAACCAAAAGGAAATCATCTCATCGGGGTTAAAATGATATTCCGTTATCTGAAGAGTACTCCAACACTCAGGTTGTGGTAACCACATGACGATGACTTTGAGCTTATAGCATATAGTGATTGAGACTATGGTGGTTGCAAGATGAACTACAAGTCAACATCAGCGGGATGTCAGTTCTTTGGTAGACGGTTAGTCACCTGGCTGTATAAGAAGCAGGCATCAGTTGCTCTGTCAACACGTGAAGCTAAAGACGTTGCTGCTGCAAGTTGCTGCTCGCAAATCATTTGGATTCAACAGCAAATGCGCGATTACGGTTTGTAATTTTCTAACACCCCTATCTTTGTTGATAATTCTGCTACAATTGCTGTAACCAAAAATCCAGTCCAACACCCTAAAACAAAACACATCGGTATTAAATATCACTTTATACGTGACTATTTTGAAAAGCAATTAATCGATGTTGTTAAAATTAATACTAATTTTCAACGCGCCGACCTCTACACAAAAGCATTTGACAACCCACGGTTTTTATATCTTTTAGAGGTTAATGACGTGAAAAAGAAAATGATAGTTCAAATGGATCAATCTGTGATTAATATCAAGCATTGATAATAATATGAACAATGTAATCAAACAAACATAATATCAGAAAAATTCATAAAGTTTTCATTGATATCAGATGGATTACAAAGTGCAAATTGAGAGAAAATATCTCAAAATTCGTTCCTGCACATACATAGCAATCCATATTTACAAAAAGGAACATATATTTACACAATAAGTCCCTAATCTATGGCAAAACTTATCTAAAGACTAAAATTCTAATCTTTCAAGGTTTCTAACAATACTCCTCCTAAGATTTGCATTTGTCTTGTCTTCACCAAAATACTCTTCAGGTTCTTCTTTTATTTTGAACATTGGCTTTTCTTTGTACATTTCTAATTCTTTGAGAGCTTTTTTTTTTGAAGATTTGAACTTTTCAGCTAAAATTCCTTGTTCAGACTTTGATTCATTTACCTGATCTCTATTGATTCCATCATCATCAGTGTCTCTTTTGATAATCCAGCAATAACCCATTTGCATATAGTTCTATTGGTTTTGAATTTTCTTTTGTACATATCTCCAGCACTCCTTTGCGAGATATTATCATAAATTCAATGTCTTTTATATCTTTCTTTACATGTTGGCATAAGCCATTGCTTTCCTTAGTGAAATTCTTTCCATTGTTGTATTCATCACTTTGATAATTGTTAGAAAATACTTCCTGTCATTTTTAGCTTCTACTGATGATACTTCTTCAAAAGATTGATTTGATAAGAATGAAATGTAACTTGGATGTAGCAGTTTAAGTTCAAACACACCAAATAGACTAATCATATCATTATCCCAATCCTCCAAATTTCTTACTAACTTCAATGAAAATAGGATGAATCATAAAACCATCTTAGAATTGTTTTTGATGATTGAGTACCATTAATAACTTTTAATCCAGGATTTGTTACTTTATCAAAGTACTTGTCACTGAATGTCTCGAGATAACAAACATCCATTTCTTTGCTTGACTCACCTTTTCTTGATTTCTTTTACATTTTGAAAATAACTCTTATCTTCTTGATCACAACGTGTTTTAGAAAAACATGCATCCTTGATATTCCGTGATCAAGTAACTTTACAAATATCCCTCCTCTTTCAGCCTTGGTAGTATAATCAGTGGATTTTGTGCAATTCTTTCAAATCTTGAACTGGTAGAGCAATGATACTTAAGTAAGAATGATATACATCGCATATAGCATTAACTCTCTTGATAATAAACGCATCAAAAATTTCATCATACTTTCATGCGATTATTTTCACTTCTTTTGATTTATCAGGCTTAATCATTGCGTTTAGCAATTCAGAGATTGATTGTCCTTTTTGTAGTACATTTCTTACAAGATCTCCCACAGATCTAGCCTTATTCCACAACTGTTTTTGATCTAGAGATACTTTATAACCTTGGTGTTCAACACTTGGAAACATATTCATAAGGTCTTTTCTATGCTCATGTGTTTTCTCACCAACTCCATTGATTTAATTTCTTGAGGTTTGAGCATTTTGTTCTTTTCGTAATCTCGAGATACTAAGGATTATCCATGTCCAATATGATCATCTTATTGTACATCCTCTCAGTTTCTTGAAAACTTCTCACCAATCTTCTTAAATTCTCCTTGCAACTTATTTATTCTATTTCTCGGATAGTTCCTTGATTGCAACCACATTCTTAAAGCTGGTATGCTCTTGTCTTCTGGGTTTAGGTGGTGCAATTCAGCCATAGGAATATCATCTATATTTATACTTTCATTCAGTTGAGCCCATTCATGATGTTTAAGACTTATCTCATTTGGATATGCCGGTGCTGATGTCTCTGTTATCACACATTTTTTGTATTCATTTATTTGGACACAGTCTGCCCGTCGAGAAAACTCTATTATACTTTCTCTTGATCAAATAATTAAATCTGTCTTCAAAATCTATTGGAATTTCATCTTGAACATTCTCAGTTGGTGATTCAACAATATCAAACACATCTTCATCTTCAAAATCTTCATCATATCATTCATCTGGTATATCTAAATCTATATCATCAAGAGCTTCAATTGTCTTTTGAACTTCTTCTTCTTCAGTTACATCTATATCAACTAACTTTTGAACTTTAGCTTGACCACTAGAAGTTTCATCTTCATTCATCTTTTGTTTTCCTTTTTCAACTTCAGAAAACTTTACAGCTGGTGTTTCTTCATGCTCTTGAGTAGGTTCTTTCTCAACAACCACCGCTTCACTTTCTTTTGAAGGTTCTTGTAGAGATACTTTCAGTGTTTGAATTTTTTCAAACATAGTCTTTACTTTTTCTTCCAGATTTGTCATCATGACATTCTTCAATTCATCATTTGCTTTTAACATTTCATTTTCTTTCTTAGTATTTCAATTTCTTCATTTTGAGCAACAATCCTTAACTTCAAATCTTCAATTTCATCAACATCATTATTCTGATTAGTTTGAACACAAACATCTGAAAAATTGTTTCGTCTCTTGTTCTTTTTCAATAATTTCAACTTCAGGACACTAAGCTTGATCAACAGACATAACATTCTCTGTTAGTGGCTCATCCATAAATAATCAAAATCAACTTGATTGAAATCAACATTTTCGACATCTTCAGTTGGAATTTGATCATTATCTTGTTGATCATTCAATTCATTATTAACTTCTTCATCTTCAATTCTTTCATCTTCACCTCTATGATCAGAAATGGTTTGCTCACTATCCATTTCTTGATAGGTTCATCAACTGTTTGCCCAGCTTCAAAACCTTCTATTCCATCTCCTTGATTACCACCTTGATTATCATAATCATCATTCTTTCATCATTATCATCATTATTACCTTCTGTCAGGATTGTGTACATACGGAATACTAACAGATTTTGCATTTATACCGAATCATAGTGTGGAATCCTATTTGATTGGTGATCCAATCAGTGAGAACAATTACCCGATCGATTTAAGATTGAAACTAAGCGTTATGAATGAGTAGAGATCGATCAGGA
This sequence comes from Flaveria trinervia, assembly GCA_025506515.1. Taxonomy (NCBI): domain Eukaryota; kingdom Viridiplantae; phylum Streptophyta; class Magnoliopsida; order Asterales; family Asteraceae; genus Flaveria; species Flaveria trinervia. Next base: position 29,821,112 of record CM046442.1, read on the forward strand.
TTGGTCTATGAAGTTGGATAGGCTTCCTTGGACGTTCTAGACGGCTAGGGTTCGTAAGAGTATCAAGTGTTTCTCAAGGGTTTTAATTTTCCACAAATTAGGTGGTATTTATAGGTATGGGTTCCAATCGTGCGACTGAACCATTAGCGTGGTTCAGTCATGCGACTAAATCATGCGATTGATCCATACGCATGACTGAAGGTTTAGTCGTGCGATTGAGTCAATCTTATGTCTCAATCGTGCGACTGATCTAGTCTCCTAGTTCAGTCGTGCGACTGGTCCATTAGCATGAGATATTCATGTGTATGGTCCATAAGCATGGTCCATTCCCATGAAGACTCATAAGACTAAGTTTGAACATATTTCTCAATCATTATTGACTAAGAACTATGCACAACAACCTCAAACCTATATATTAAGTTCATTATACTTTAACACAGAATAATACTATGAAATATTGAACATTATAAACATCAACCACATATTATATTTCATTAAACCCATTCATTACATATGTGTAAGACATGAAAGACTTTTACATTAAGCACATAAACTAGGGACATATGTATCAATAAACTCCCATTTGGACCTTGTTTAGTCTATTGTATGACATTCTTCATATGCTCCTCAAACTTCTTGTACTTCTCCTCTCTTGTGATTCCTGTGTGTATTTCAAATGCTCAGCAGAGTTGTATTACATTTTGGAATTGGAGGGCTTGTACAATATCTTGCATATCATAGAACAGTGGCCACTTGTGTAAAGTATATACATCTTCAGCTGACAAGTTGGTAAGCCACATAAGGTCAAATACCTGATAGTTTCTATTTTTTCCTCTTTGTTCAGAACTATGACTGCTTCTCATGTCCTCCAGTCATATACCACCATTTGAAATGTGGAGTGAAGTCTAGAGACATTTCCCATAAAGGAATCTTTGACATTGTATGCGGGGGACTCCACTTTAGCACTACCTTTGGCTTCCCAGATATAGGATCCACTTCAGACCTATGGATGTACCTCTTCGGTTGTTAAGGTCTGAAGTTTACCCACCTGGTGTGGTATTCCTTCTTTAGTGCAACTTCAAACTAACCTGACATCTTCCTTGGATTAGCATATAGCAGATCTAAGCACACCAGTCGGTTGAGCTCAAAACCAGGAAGAGTCTTCAGATCATGTGGATATCTGAAATACTCAATCCCCTTCTCTCTCTCTTTATTCATATACATTTAACTCCTCAAAATAGGCCCACACAATGATTTTGCCCGACACCTTCTGAAGTTTCTTGACTTTGTAGAGTTTGGTGTAGGCATTTTGCTTTGGAGTCGTGCGCTGGGCTCTAATTTCTGCAAAACACGCTGCCTATTCAACCTTCTTGATATCAACATTTGCATCCGAGTCTTGGGCTTGGTTTTCATCCTGTTCATTGTCCTTCTCCATCTCATCCAGCTTCTCAAATGTAGCACTGCCAAAAGTATCACCCATGTTGGGTATCACATTTCCCTCGCGGTAGTAGTGTACTCTGGATAGCGTTCAGAAGTGACATCCTCTATCTTTATTTCATCAACATCTGTCAACTCATCATCACTTATAACATCTACCTCTAGACCATCTTTGACAAGCTCATCAAGATTCAGTTTGAACATCTTAGCAAGTTGCTCGTCGGTCAGATCATGTATAATTTCTCCTTCTTCGGGAGTATAGCTCACTGACCTTATGACGATCCCTTGCAAATCAAGAATCATTATGAATTGAGACTTGATTTGCTGAAGGGGAGAAATATCATATTCATCCTACTGTGGAGTTTTATCTGCTTGATTAGACATTAAGCATATCACACACAATTCATTAGATACAACATTTAAGCATAAATAAAAAACATTAATTACATTTGTGTAACATATCATTCAAGTACAAAAGTTTTAAATACATAAACATCTAATAATTACTTTTGTCTTGCTCCCTTAATTCTTTTGCAGGAGGAGCGGAGGATGAGGCTCTTTTTTCTTGATTTCGTTTGGTCTGCCTCTCTTGACCTTGAGGAGAGGCTGATGCAGCAGCATCACCTTCCTTGTCATCCTCGTCTTGATCTTTTCAGCTCGGTCCTCCCTCCTCGATATCTTTTTCAATTTCATCATTCTCCTCCTCGTCATCAGCATCATCATCTCTATCATCACCATCACCGTCCTTGATCTTCAGAGGCTCACTTTTTGAGCCTTTTAGCTTTAGCATAATCTTTTTATTCTTCTTTTCCAGCTCCTTAATCCTCTTTACCGATGGCAGCACCAACTCATTTTGACTTGTAAGTGCTTGGTGGGCTCGGCTTAGAGCTCTCTTATATAGGTCACTCTTTTCACTGAGCTCCTTAGTCTCTTGAGCTTGAGCTGCATTCACCTCCATCAGCTAGTTGAGTTGTGCACGTGTTTGCTCATCAGTAGCCAGTAGCTTTAGAACAATATGGTTGAGGTTGGCCAACTGTTCCTCTAACCCGATATGGGGTAGAGTGGGTCCAGCCGTGAAGTGAGTGTGAGTGGATGGACCAACTTGGTGAGTGGTGGTGGTAGTAGTGGATGTGGTGAATCCATGATAGTGGGGTGGATGGGAGATAGTAGTGGGTGGAGTAGTGGTGGTAGTAGTAGCTATAGGGGTGGAGATAGGAGGTGTGGTAGTGGTGGTAGCTATGGTCTTGGTGGTGGGAGTAGTGATTAGGGTGATCCTCTGCCTCTTGCTCAATCTTCCCGTGGGCTTGGGCCATTCTTTTCTCCATGAGCCCTTGGGGACAGAGGCTCCCCTTGAGTCAAGTGGCTGGTCTGGGGTGTAAGTAGGATCAATGTCATCTGTAGCACCACCTTTTGACCCATCTTAAAACCAAAAGCCATTAAAACGCATAAAAATGAACCCCAAAACGCTCCTAACCGGTTCGTGGAGTCGATTCGAACTTAATCACGAACTAAATTGTGTTAAAACATCGGTTACAAACCTTAAACGATCGTATAAAACCGATACCTTTAATTCCATAGCCGTTCGGGCATTAAATCTCTAATAATAATCCGATTAAATAACCTACACAATCATCTACCTTTTCCTAATAGATTACAACAGTCAATTTCACCTGAAACACACACAATCATTGAGTTCGATCACCACAAACACCGAGACCTGCAACCAACTGGTTCATCATCTTCCGAGCTTCAATTGTTGAAATTGACATAGGGCTTTGAGTCAAGACCAATTCTCGTAGCTTCCCACAAGTTTAATTTGATTATCGTTGAGGTTTGTCTATCCATCAAGACTCCCACGTCCGCAACGTTTCTTCGGGTGTTCAAACACCAATTCAATAACAATTCGGGTAATTAACACCATCTGTATACTCGATTTCACATGGGCAATCAATGCCCTATGATTGATTTCATTATCAATATCAATTCGATGTTCGATTGGAATCAAATCGATTCTAGGGTTCTTATGAAATTGGGGGTTTTGCTTATATGGGTTTTTAATGTTTTAAAACCAAGATCTACCGCGGCTGGATGCCTTGGTTCACTGGTTAAACACTCTCATCACCACTAGAGGAGGTCCCGGGTTCGAACCCGGGCACCCTCAAATTTTTTAGGCTTTTCAGCCCTTAAAAATTATAGAAAATTTTTAATAAATATAAAAAGGTTTTTGTGTAACTCTAAATATTTTTCAAAGACATCAAATTATTTTCTATAATTTTTCTAAAGTTAATTAATTATTTTTTTTATATAAAGAATTTTAACAAAGGATGTTCTTGTTAATTTCTATTAAAATGGACATTGAATGATAAATTAATAAATTATTATTGGTCCAAATATTACTATTAAGTTATTATCGTTAAAATCTTGATTATTTCAAATATTTATTCAAGTTTATATTTAAACTTCACTAGCTATTATCGATGATTTAATGTTATTTTCTTTTTTATAATAATTACACAATGGTATATTTCTTTGTACATTTTTTTGACGACTACAAAGATCCCCAAACTCCACTCGAAATTTTAACTCTCGTTAAATCAATAATTCAATATTAAACTTAAATCTTGTAATTACATATGTTTAGGCGCCTTGTGACGTTCATCTTGGAACGACGTTTGCTATTCTTAAATAATCTCCATTTATACATATTATCACGTGAGTTTTCCTTGCCCCTTTTTTTACATTTTTCACTCTTTTTGGGGTGAAACATGATACTATACATCGACACTTATAAACGTTTGAGACTTGTAATGCACTTGCAATTCATCTTTATATTTTGTCATGGTTATTTGTGTTGTAAGTGATTATATGAGATACATAGCTTGTTTACAATCATAACTATTGCTAGCCTGGCGACGTCTTAGATCTTTGGGCCTGACAAGCCTATTTGGTGCTAAAGTCGATGTATGCCGACTCCTAGGAGCCGTATGCTTGTGCACTAGGGAACCAAATACACTTAGCCAATCTTTTTACTTGTAATCAAGTCGAGGTTTGGTTGTAACGATATGTATTCTGTAATCTTACTAGCTTATAACCATGACATGAATTGCTACTTGTAACTTTCTTTTTCATATTATGTATGAAAACCTTGGAAACTCACCAACTATTTTTAGTTGACTCTTATTTTTATCATGTTTCAGGAAATCCCAAGTTTAAAGTGGACTTTTGAAGCTTGGAAATGAAACTAGGACTTGGACCTAGTTAAATAAATAAATGTTATGCTACGTTTTGTTTTATTTGGGATTATTTCATGTTTTGAGACTTATGTTTGTAATGACTTTTGAAACTTATAATTTTAATATTACACTTAAATATAGCGTTATGTGGCTGTGAACAATCTTAACCCTCACATCTCGACGATTCCGCCGTCAAGGTTGGGGTGTGACACTTGGAGCCTGCTCAGATCCACCAGGAGCCACACCACCTTGACCATCACCATATTCGTCGTCGTAGTTTGTATCATCAGTGGGTAGCTCAGTCGATTCGACATCCGAGTCACTCTCATCATGACGCCACTTCTTGTGAGAAGGCGCCACATAATCAGCACTGGCCAAGTGGCCGAACAATCTCCTAATATGGGGCTTCACTTGCTTCCCCCTGTACACCTTCATCCTACCCAGGGTCGTGTCATCCATCACCTCTAATGTCACAGCATCGTCCTTCTCCTTAGGTAGCAGAGGAAGCTTCTCATCAATAATAAGCTGTAAGAACCGAGGGTACATGCAAAAGCCTTCCTTGCCTTTGGCCTCAAGGTTCTTTATCAAGTAAGAGAAAATCATGTTGGAGAAGCTAAAATGGTGGTTCAGCACCAGTGCAACGTATGCATTCTGGATTTGGTCAGATATATAATCAAATCCTCCCCTCCTTGATGCTATGCACTTCAAAATGACATGGGCCAGGTACTTGAACTAGGGACACACGTTGCTTTTGTTGAGCACATCTGAGTTGATGTCCCCAGTGTACTTCATCCTTAGAAAACAACCCCTTACTATCAGAGGATGCAACTTGGTCAGGTGGATATCATCATCACCCAGATCCAGTACTCGTCTTAGATCTCCTGCAGTAACTTCAATCTGTTGACCAAAAATGGAGCTTCGGATACAGTAAGGCTCAGCAGATCTGTCAACTAAAGCATCTTCCCATAAGGCTTGCTATAGAGACCAGTGCTATAATCCCAGCGAACTCCGCGACGTTCTTGGAGGTAGCGTCAAGATGAGCACAGATGTTGTGCTTGGTGTTGATAGTCCACCTGTCAGCCATGTTTCTGTAACACAAGACACATATACGTTAGATTTGAGCATAACAGAAGACAGTTGAAATTAAACTATTTTGAGATCAGTCTAGTTCAATCGTGCGATTGAACCATACGACTGAGTTCATTCGTGTGATTGAGCATGCGGGTGAGTTCAGTCGTGCGATTGAGCTTGCGACTGAACTTAGTCATGTATTAGGCCATGCGGTTAAGTCAATCGTGCGACTAAACTCATACACCTGGTTCATTCGTTCGATGAGTCATACGCCTAGCTCAATCGTGCGATTGAGGTTCATTCGGAGTGTCTATTCGCATAACTCTTTGTTCGACACTCTAACTCGAATCTAGGTCAAAACTTGATGTTAAACGTTGTGTTTAGACTCATTAGATTCGCAGCAACCCTAACTATCACTTTATGTCCTTCATTTTAGCGATTTTGCCCATTTAAGTGGTTTATTTGAAGGCTTTTACTGATTTCTTGATTTTAACTAATTAGATCAGTTAGGGTTTGATTTCACCGAGCATTGTGTTCGATTTCAGTCGCTAAGTAGCTGTAGATGAACAATGGATCAGTTAGTAAACGTTAGAATCATAATCAAGACGCTAAATCAATCAAACAAAATTTGGGTAGAGTCTTGGTGCTTTCGGGCGACTGAGGGTGATTGAGGGGTAATGAGACTCCTACGACCGACTCCCTACTATTTATACTAAGTTAACATTCAGTTGTGCGACTGGGGTTCAGTCGTCCAACTGGACTCATACGTACGGTTCAATCATGAAATTGGCTCATACTTGTGATCCAATCGTGCGACTGGTCAATACTTATGGTCCAGTCGTGCGATTGGCCCATACTTATGGTCCAATCCTGCGATTGGTCCATACTTATGAGTTTGACCTCTTTTCACATTCAAACATACATGTTTAACTATTGATAAGACGTTATGACCGATGATCATTCAGACATGACCTTTTTAATTGAAAAACTTTTTGATCACCTCAGACATGATCCTTTTAATTCAAAAACCTGATTGGTCACCTCATACGTGATCCCTTTTAGTGAGTGATTCACATATTGAATCCAGATGTATAGTCGACTGTTACCTAACAAATAACTAAAAGTTAAATAAAACAACTTGAAATTTAAAAAACAAAACAGATATATTTTTGTATTTTTGTTGGAGATAGATTAAACCTATTAGAGTACTTCTAACCAATTTTACTTCTCGGACAACACAGCTTCAAGTCTATTTTATCATTTCTGGTACGATTCATTATGGAATCATACATGTATATCAAAATCATTTGGGACATTTTAATAAACTATTTTGATGCTAATTCTGTTTTGACTATGTTGGACCAAAGAACCAATGAGCCAAGATCAGAAAACCTCTAAGTCCCACATGGTATCACAACAACTGCTGAAAGCTTCACCAGCAGTTTGACAAGTGCTGAAGACTTCAACAGCTGAAGATCAAGTGCTGAAGACTTCAACAGCTGAAGAACTAAAGTGCTGAAGTACAACAGCTGAAGAACACAAGTACTGAAGCTGAACAGCTGAAGAACACAAGTACTGAAGCTGAACAGCTGAAGAACACAAGTGCTGAAGCTGAAAGACCAAAGTACTAAAGTACAACCTTGAAGAGTTTACAGTGCTGAAGATCAACAACTGATGTACAAAGTCTGAAGACGAAGACTGAAGACATCAGCTGATGATATCTACTGAAGTCATCAGCTGATGAAACATCTGAAGTTCAAGTCTGAAGACCAACTACTGAAGTTTCAGTAGTTTGTCACAACGGCTGAAGAGTACTTCTTCAGTAGTTGTGATATCAGTAGTTTTATATTATTAGTTTCAGTAGTTTTGTAAACGACTGAAGAGCTGTTTTCTTCAGTCGTTGTAGTTTCAGTAGTTTTATTTTTTTCAGTAGTTATAACAACTGATAACACTTAGCATTTTTGTAAGGAGATGTCAGCTGTTTTGACATCTTCAGTAGTTGTGTTTCAGTTGTAATAAATCTGTTAGATGTCACTATCAAGTGACATCAGCAGACGTCACATCTCTTATATAAGAGGTGTCGACCTAATTGTAATTGTGACATTCTGTTACCACGAAAGCGAATATTGAATGAAATATATTTGCAGAAATTCTCTCTCTATAACCGTCTTTGTTCTTCATTGAATATCGTTTTGTTCTTGTGAATCGACTAATTCATTGTTGAATTCCGCTGCTATACTCTTAATCAATCAAACATAGATCACTGATCCTAACAAGTGGTATCAGAGCGGTTAATCATTGATCGATCTAACAATTGATCATTGAAACTGCTAATTGATATCTGTGTTTGATTGAATTAGCGTATTCGCAAGAACTGGTTATAGATTATTGAATTTCTGTCGCTTTCGTTCATTTATTTTGAGATCTTCTGGTTCAATTGGTTGTTGCGTTTTGTGTGAAATCTGCTTAGCTTAACCGAATTGATTGAATCTAAGATGACGACTCCTTCTAATGATCCTCACAATACGGCTCCTCAACCAAGCCTCCGATGCTGGTTAGGACCGAGTAAACATATGGAAACGAAGAATGCTTCATCACCTGTCTGTAACAGTTCAGGTTGTTGGACATCTGTGGTACATGGACCACATAAGCTATGGTGAACAATCCGGAAACCAATCAAATGGTTCCGAAGAAGAAGGACACAATACTCTGATGAAGATCGGAACTATATTGAGATTGATGCTAAAGCCCATGGAATTCTGGCCATGGCACTGCCTAATGAAATCTATTCAGGACTTATGCATCATGAAACTGCTCATGATCTCTTGAATGCCCTGAAGGAACAATTCGGTGGCACAGATGAGGTCTTAGCAAACAATAGAGAGATCCTTGCCAACAATATGAGACATTCTCTCATAGGAAGGGTGAGACACTGACTCAACAGTTTGAGCGTTTTTCCTGCTTGATCTCTGAGCTGAAAAATGGTGAAACGGGAATACACCAATAGCCAGATGAACAACAGGTCCTCAGATCACTACCTGAGAGATGGGACACATACACTATTGTCCTACGCTCCAGTGCAAATCTAGAAGGCCTATCTCTCACCCAACTCATGGGAAACTGCTTACATTTGAAAGAGAGATAGAGTAGAAGAGGAAAACTATCCTATCAGGAAAGCTCACTAATGACTTTGTACCAGACAACACTGCTTGGTGGTCATGAGTCAGAATATGCTGCATCTGAAAGCAATTATGATGAGCATATTGATTTCTCTACAAATAGTTCTGATCATGCATTGTTGGTATTGAGAGTCATTTTGGCAGTAATAGTGACAATCTATGCTTCATATGGATGATCTGAAAGGAATTGCTGATGATGATCTAGAAGAGATGGATATTCTGAGCCAAATGGCATGATTAATATCAGATCTCAGAAGTTCTATAAGAGAACTGGCAGGAAATTTTCTCGGACTCTCTGGCAAAACCAAAGTTGGTTTGACAAGAGTAAGTTGAGGTGTCACAAATGCCAAAGGCTAGGACACTTTGCAAGAGAGTGTAGATCAACTGGATCTAACTCTTCTGCACCCTTGTGACTTTTCCTAGTACTAGTCCACAAAACAGAGGGCAACATCCTACTGGTTCTGGTCATCATTCCATCCTAGATCTCCTGCATACTTTGTTCCCCAGGGTCAAATGTCATATCCTTATCCCTGCTATTATGTGCCTCAACCAAATCCTATTCAAGCTCCAATTGCACAACAACCACAAGCATTGCCTGAACCACAACCTTCCAATCTCATCAACAAACTCAACCTCAACAACACAGCTTCTTCACCCCAGGAGTTGTTGACTGGAGCAGTTTACCAGATGACTTGTCTGTCATGAACAACTGTTCTCAGGTGCTGGTCAACAGGGTGGTGAAAGTCCCTTTGGAAATCTAGCTCTTATGGCTTTGGATTCTGCTGATACTTCATCCACTAATGCCTCTACATCAAAGGTATCACAGGTATCCTCTGAGCAAAAGCCAAATTATGTTCTGAACCATGCATAGCAGCATTTGCATCTATTAGAGAAGCAAATGTAGCTTAATTAACAAGAACATTGAGCTAGAACAAATAATTTCCAAAAGCAAAGCTGATTTTGAGTCTGTGCTTAATGATAAAAATGATGAGATTTACAAACTGAAATGCCAAATAACTGATGATAAGGCTAGGGAAGAGATACTTCTAGAGAAGTATAAGATCTCAAAGAAACCCTTGCAGTTACCCAGGTAGAGTGTGATAGATGGGTACAATCATGCAAAGGTTTTGAAATGCTTCTTAGTAAGCAATCTGCTCCAATGTGAAGTTTGGCATTGGTTACAATCACACTGCTCCCCTACAGATACTCCAAGAGCAGAAGTAGAATCTGATGGTGAGAGTAATAACCAATCCATCTCATCATGTGATCTACTTTCTAATACAACACAATCAGAAGTAGAAGTCAGCACCAAGCCCTCTATAAACTTATCAGCTAATGTTGATGGGTTCCATTGCTGACACTCACATGATCAATGAGTTGATCAACTCAGGAGTTAATTCTGAAAGTCCTGAAAGGACTAGAGAGCAGGATTTACCACCTGAGTTCAAACTCCAACTACTGCCAGTACTGAAGAGAAGAAAACTGTCAGTAGAAAGAGTTTGAAGACTACTAAGGAGGTAGTCAGAAGAAGCAAACAATGCTTCCAAAGCACTGATAAACAAGTCTTCAGTTGCTTCACCCTCTTTAGTTTATGATCAACCTAAGATGAAGAAGAAGAAACCATGTGAAGTATGTGGTTTGTTCAATCATACGGATGATTGCTGGTACAAAAGAGGTTCCAAACTCAAACAAAAAGAAGAAATTAAAGAGAAAATGGTATAAAAAATGAAAACTGAGTTTGAGACACATTTGTGATCAGCAACATCAAATCCTGACCCTTAAGTCCTCAAAGAAATCCAAAAGGAAGGGGGTTAAACAGGTGACAGCTGAGAGTCTCAGAAGAAGAAGGTGCAACATAGGAACTTATCAAACTCCACTGGCAATGTGTCTGATGAGCTGAAAGCTTTATCACAAAATCAGACACAGCTGGTTATGATGGTTCAAAATCTGTTGGGTAGAGTTAACCAAACTAGATGCTCCTATGTTGAAACCACAGAAAAGGAGATCCAAGCCAAAGGATTCCTCTCTTCACCATTCTTCCTCTCAAGCTGTTGTTTCTAATAAACCTGTTAGTTTACCAATCTATTGATGAGACTAGGCCCAAAACCAAAAAGGTTTGGGTCTCCAAAAACTAACTGATTGTGTTATATGCAGGGTTCTCCAACATGCCAAAGTAGCATCTGGTATGTAGACAGTGGGGGATCTATGCACATGACTGGGAACAGCTCTCTTTTTCATGACTACTCTCAAGGAAAGAAGGGATTGTTTTTTTGGCAATGATGCTAGGGGTTACATCATGGGTAAGGCTTTGTCTCCAATGGAGAGAATCAAATTTGATGATGTTAATCATGTGGAAAATCTCAAGTACAATCTCTTGAGTGTCAGTCAAATGGTGTGATAAAGGCCATGTTGCTCTTTTCACCAGTCAGAAATGTAGGATTCTGTCATCCAAAGTTTTGCATTTGACTGACAAGGTGTGGATGATCACACTCTCCTGAGAGCAAACAGGACAGGAAGAGTGTATGCCTTAGATCTTTCCAAGAAAATAGATCTCAAAGGCAATCCTTGCCTATTTTCCAAAGCCTTTCTCAAGAATCTAAACTGTGACACAGAAGGCTGGGTCATGTTAATTTCAAAAAACATGAATCAGCTTATCCACAATAGTTTAGTCAGAGGCTTACCAATAAAGGAGTTCCACTGTGAGAAACTGCACTGCTTGTTTAAAAGGAAAACAGCACAAAGTCTCATTCCCTCCTATTGAAGAGCCTAAGTCCACTGCCTGCTTGCAATTACTGCATATGGATTTATTTGGTCCTGTGAGAGTGATGAGCATGGCCAAGAAGAAATACTGTCTGGTAATTGTGGATGATTACTCCAGATTTGTATGGAATTTCTTTCTACATTCAAAGGATGAGGTTGCTCAAAAGGTTATTAACTTTGTGTTGTATATTGAGAAGCAGTATCCCTTCCAGTCAAGTGTATCAGGAGTGATAATGGAACTGAATTCAGAAACCATACACTTGATGACTTCTATCTCTCAAAGGGAATCAAAAAGGCAGTTTAGCATCCCAAGGACCTCAGAACAAAATGGAGTAGTGGAGAGAAAAGAAAGGACCCTCATTGAAGCTGCAAGGTCCATGCTGGCTAATTCTGGTTTGCCACTAACCTTTTGGGTGAAGCTGTCAACACGCTTGCTATGTGCAAAATAGAGTTTTAGTAAATCAGAGGTTGTGATGAAGACTCCATATGAAGTTCTCCATCATTTGGCTCCTCTAATTTCAGTTTTCAAAGCATTTGGGTGTCCCTGTTTTATTCTCAACACAAAGGATCAACTCCATAAATTTGATCCTAAGGTGGATGCAGGGTATTTTGTTGGTTATTCATCTACTTGCAAGGCATACAGAGTGTCTTCACTTGCAGAACAAAGATAGTTGAAGAGACTTTGCATGTGAAGTTTAATGAATCTCCTTTGGACAAGATTCACACAAAACCCTGTGGAGTTGTTTGATTTGGACATACTGCAATATGTTCCTTATCAACCTCCAGCTGGTGCAGATCCTGTGGATAAATCATCTTCTGCAGCATGTCTTCCACCTGGTGGTATTGATGATGATGATGATGATAATATCAATACTCACCTATCAAGTTTAGCGACCAACTGCTTGTGTCTGCTAAATTTGATGTTCCTGTAGCTTCAGCAGTTCCATCCACAACAAATGCTGATGAGATCTCTGTTTCCTCTACATCTTTTGAGGTACCATCTAATTCTTGGTTTCAAGAGTCTACATCAACATTCTGCTGCTGAAGGTTCTACAAACACTTTCACAGATCTCATTGTTTATCAAGAACTGAAGAATCACCCATGTCTCTGATTATTGGTGATATCAATGCTGGGTTCAACCAGAAGTCAATTGTCTAACTTCTGCTTCTATGCTCTCTTCATCAGTCAGCTAGAGCCAAAGAACTACCATGTTGCTTGAGAGACAATGGATGGGTTGAAGCTATGTAGCTTGAGCTACTTCAGTTCAAGAAACAGCAAGTGTGGGAACTTGTTCCCTTCCCCCAGGTAAGTGTGCAATAGGCACTAAATGGGTTGTTTAGGAATAAAACTGATGAGAATGGGCTTATTGTAAGAACAAGGCTAGACTGGTGTACAGGGGTTTCACAAGAAGAAGGTATTGACTATAATGAAACCTTTGCCCCTGTAGCCAGACTAGAGGCAATCAGATTGTTCTTAGCCTATGCTGCAATCCACAATCTCAAAGTTTTCCAAAATGGATGTCAAAAGTGCATTTTTATATGGTAAAATAAAGGAAGAAGTTTATGTGTGTCAACCACCAGGCTTTGAGGATAATAAACATCCTGAATGGGTGTACAAACTTGATAAGGCTCTTTATGGGTTGAAACAAGCTCCTTAGCCTGGTATGAGACACTCTTACTTTTTTCTTAGAATAATTTCACTCGAGGCTCCATTGATAAAAATTTGTTTATTAAGAAGGTGGATCAGCATAAGCTACTTGTTCAGATTTATGTTGATGATAATATTTTTGCATCCTCTGATCCCCAGTGTGTGATGATTTTACAATATTAATGAAAAAGAGGTTTGAAAGAGTGCAATGGGAGAATACAGTTCTTTCTAGGCTTGCAAATCAAAAAAAGGCTGATGGAACTTTTATTCATCAGTCAAAATATACAAAAGATCTTTGAATAAGTTTGATTTACAAAAACTGTAAGCCTGTTCTACTCCCATGTGCAACACCACACAACTGGATGCTGATCAGAAAGGTAAAGCTGTTGATGAAACGCTTTACAGGTGTATGATTGGGTCCTTGATGTATTTTAACAGCTTCTAGACCAGATATTTGTTTGCACATGTGTTTGTGCTAGATTTCAGGGCTGCTCCTAAAGAGTCTCATTTGATTGAGTCAAGAGAATCTTTAGATAGATATTGCAAGGTACACAATCTCGGGTTATGGTATTCCACAGGACACTCTTGCAAATTAGTTGCTTTTTCAGATAGTGAATATGCAGGGTGCAAGTTAACTAGAAAGTCAATTTGGTGGTTGTCAATCCTAGGCAACTGTTTGATTTCTTGGCAGAGTAAGAAACAAACATTTGTTGCTACATCAACTGCTGAGGCCGAGTACATTGCTGCTGCAAGTTGCACCTCTCAGGTACTCTGGCTTCAGAACCAACTTCTGGATTAGTCATTACAGAGAAGACTCCATTATTAATGGATATGCTTCAGCTCTGTGTATTGTCAAAAATCCAGTCCAGCACTCTAGGACCAAACATATAGAGATCAGACATCATTTTTCGGGATTGCTTTGAAAAGGTCTGATTGATCCTAAGTTTGTGCCTAGTGCTCATGAGCTTGTAGATATTTTTACTAAGCCTTTGGATAGTTCTACTTTCCAAACCTTGTGTTAAGGCTTGGTATGCTGCAGCTAGAATAAGTGACAACTACTGATGATTTCAGTAGTAATTACTGGTGATCATTGGTACTCATGTCATATAACGTACTGATGATCCTTTCACCTTCAGGTTTTTATAACTACTGATGGCTAAATGCCTCACAAGTATGAAGTACTTTATCTGTTCCAAACTACTGATGGAGTTACAACTACTGATGTAGTTACAACTACTGAAATCAGTACAAACAGATAAGTCGACCGTCCTATGAAACACCTGAAAATCAGATGCAAAGTCTGATAAGTGTTGAGGACAGTATGAAACAGCTGAAAGGCTATGAATGACAAAACTACTGAAGAGAACTTTCTCTTCAGTTGTTTCAACAACTGCTGTTTCATTCAAACAACTGAAGCAAACCATGTCTTCATAGTTTTATAACTACTGATGACTAATACCAAGTCTTCAGCTGTTTAACAACAACTGATGACAAAACCACTGTCTTCAGTAGTTTCACAACTACTGATGACAAACACCAAGTCCTCAGTTGTTTCATCATCTGAAGTCAAAACCACGGATTCAGTAGTTTTCTAACTACTGATGCCTAATACCACGACTTCAGTTGTTTCAACGTCTGAAGGATAATACCATGTCAACAGTCGTTTAAAACTACTGATGACTAACACCACATCCTTCAGTCGTTTTCTTAACCGTACCCTATAAATATCCCTGACCTAATCCTTCAAAGCTTCATCTTCTTCAAACCTAACGTTCCTCTCCAAAACTTCTCTCTTCTAATGGCGTCCATGCAAATCAAACCGCGACACAACTGTGTAGCCTACCTTACTAAATCGCCTGTCTGGGCTAAGTTCGATACTGCTATCGATCTTATGGTTCAGTCACAATACAAAACGACATTTCTTCTCATCCCATACTACATGCCGAATCCCTCCACAGTTTTGGATAAACGTCCCATTACCACTGGGGAAACAACACACCATCTCTCCGGTCGGTCGTCAAAACAAAGAAGTGGTCATCACTCCAGCAATACTTCGCCAAACTCTACATCTGGATGATGCCTTTCTCCTGCTGGATATCCCTAGGGCACAACTGATCTATCCTTTGCCCACATGGATATCAGGGCAATCTTAGTGCCTCCACTATAATGAAGAAACATTTCTATGACGCTGAACGCCTAATTTTTCACATGGTAAATGTGTTTGGCTCCTAAGACTTCGTCTTGGGATCAAATGTCGACAAAGTGGCAGCAGGTAATGTATTCTATTCTTGCAACAGCCGTTAAATTTTTCAGAATATATTTTCGAAGCCAAGGATATGGCTCAAAAACTAACTGCTAACCGTTGGATATTATATCCACGGTTCATATGGCCATCATTACAAACCAGCTTCAGCTGAGGACTTGTTGGCCTGGGATGGACGGGGAGTCCCTGCTACGGCTGTTATGCATGAAGTATACTCCCGCACAACTCTGACCATACACTCAAATTGGCTGCCAAGCTGCGCAAACCCACGCAGCTGGAACCCACAGCCACCACTCCAATCAAAAGTCCCCACCAAACCCACCAAAAAGAAACCCAAAACGGCTTCTCAGGGAATGAGTCCCCTGAGGATGCCCTGCAACACAAACGCAGAGATTCCACTAGTCAACCCCCTAGTGGATATAAGGACTCTTCCAGCCATAGCCGCTCAGGATTCCTCTCAACAGGAGCCTGAAGCAACCACCAAGGGTTACCCACACATCTGGGATCTTCCTCACTTGAGGGGATTGCCATTGAAGAGCACTTCCTCCCCAGGTGCACACTGCTTCTATCCCTTCACCCCATGCAACCGCCCCCACAGCCCAACATTGATCGTTGCACAAGTGCTGACTCAATTGCACTCCTCCCCGTCCCCAGATACCACTTACTACTGGGAACACCTCTCCATTGAGGGGGAGGAAAAAAGTGCAATTGAGAAGCCACAGCATAGGGGTTACCACTTCTGTCTTGGTGTAGATAGGGAGATTAGAATATCTAGTGAGGCTGCCACCTCTTCTGCATCAGCACATGATCAGACTGAGGCTGGTAACATTGCTAAGACCTCACTAGAGGCAACAACTGATGATGGACATAGTCCTGAGGCTGGAAGTCCCCAGTACCAAGACAAAGGGGCACATGCTACAACTGGTCTACACCTAGTGCATGTACATCCTGCTCCAAGCAGGAGGTCAGGTGATTCAGCTTCTGCTGATGATGACCTGGGCTGTTTCTACGATGTTCTTGCCCAGAACACAATCCTTGAGAAGGAAGTCAGTAGGCTGCAAAACCTACTTGACCAACTCTCACAAGGAGAAAGACCATCTGCCTCCACCAACCCACAGATGGCACCTTCAGTTGAAGGTTCTCCAAACACTGAGCCACTCCCAACAACTCAACCACCTGCCTCTGCTTCTGGAACTATTTCTCAGGAACAGAACCCTCCTGAACAAATAGTTGCTGTCCTTCAAAATTCCCTCCCTCTCATCACACCCATAATCACTGACATTGTGACTAAAGCCATTGATGAGAGGCTTTCCTCAACTTTACAACCATTGATTGATGCTGCTGTGCAAAAGACACTTTATGCGGTACAAACCCCTACCTCCAATGCATCCAAAAAGGGGGAGAGTACTGCAGTGAAAGAAAAGAAGAGGAAAAGAAAGAGGAAGAGAAGGCCCAAGAGCAAGCCCAAGAGGTGGAAAAAGAAAAGCAACAACTGATCACCTATAAACGAAAGAAAAAGTGATGATCAACCTACTGCTGAAGAAGAAAAATCCTTGGAAGAGCTGGTAAAAGATGCTGATGATACACACAGCCGATCCATGATAAAATCATTGAGCAACTCTTCAGGCAAGGTTTTGATACAACCACATGGATAGTGAAATCAGAAGGTTGGAAGTGCAAGAGATTCAAACCCGATGGGCTGGGTATGATGCACTTGAAAAGGAGAGATTGGAGATCATGATCCCTTTTATTGCCAAATACTTAGGAAGATCTTTGATGGAGATTCGCGCGTGGACCAGAGACAGTATTCTGGCTATAGCCACCAGAATCTGTCTGTCTGAGCAATTCCACAGGGGATTATCATTGAAGCCCTTGATGAGGCTGGGGCTGGTAAAAGGTTTGAAATGGCAAAACTTACAAAGGCTAAACTCACAACAAAGATGCTAGAACAACCTTTCCTTCCACCCACTCAAAAATAGCCTACCCCTCAAATCTCCAAAACAATCTCAAAGCCCAAATCCAAACAACCACAATCACAACCCCAAAACCAACTCCCTCACTATCTAAACCAATAGCCGATGATGCACTAAGAAGAAGAAGAGAAGGGTGTTGAGGCTAGAAGAAGAAGAAGAAGATGATGTGGAAGAAGATAGGATGCCTCTGTCTGCAGTCCTAACACTGGCGAAAGCCAAACCTATGCCCATCACTCCCACCTCACAGATGGATGTTGTGAGAGTAAAATTGAAGAAGAGGAGCAGCAAAAAGCACGATGATGAAATGCTGAAAAGCATTGACAAAACCTATGCTGCCTCCTCATCAATTATCAGCATGAAGAAAGAAGCTTTGAGATTGTACACTCTCACCAAAACATTTCAATATCAGAAGGAAAGGGTGAGAGTATGGCCTGATCCGAGGGTGGCTCACAGGATTGTAAAGAAAGACATTCCTTCGAGATACAAGGGTCAAGTCAAGAGGATCGTAGATGAAGAGACACAGTGGCCCTTGTAGTATCACCCTGGGAGATTGTCGAAGATTTCAAGAAGGCCTACAAGACTAAACAACCACCCCAGAAGATGCTAGAGAACAGAATTATCAAAAAGGGGTTAGTCTACAAGAGGCTTGAGAACTTCAAACAGAATGAGCTAAGTCTGCTACTCGAAGGGAATCATCCTGATGAGTTTGCATATAGACAAATTACAACTGTTGAGCTCAAAAATGGTAAACAGGCCAAGTACATCTCAGAGCTGTATGGGCGAGAAGGATTGTTTGATGGTGAAGCCGAGAACCTGACCATGGAAGAACAAATCATGTTTCTCAGAGCCTACACCAGAGAATCCTACAGGCTCATACACGGGAAGTAGATCTCATGAATGGGATAACAACTCTGTGTCCAGTTCCCCAAAACAGAGTTCCCATTCATATCTTGCCAAACAAATATCAGAGACTTCTCCCAGGCCGGAGCTTATATGGGTCATCTTCTCTACTGATCAAGAAGGAAAAGACCAACCTTTTGCCAACAATAAGGGGATAATAAATAAATTAGAGGTTTTGGCTGCATTGGTTCAGGGGGAGTTTGTTGGACCAAAAGAACCAATGAGCCAAGATCAGAAAACCTCTAAGTTCCACATGGTATCACAACAACTGCTGAAAGCGTCATCAGCAGTTTGACAAGTGCTGAAGACTTCAACAGCTGAAGATCAAGTGCTGAAGACGCTGAAGAACACAAGTACTGAAGCTGAACAGCTGAAGAACACAAGTACTAAAGCTGAACAGCTGAAGAACACAAGTGCTGAAGCTGAAAGACCAAAGTACTGAAGTACAACAGCTGAAGAGTTTACAAGTGCTGAAGATCAACAACTGATGTACAAAGTCTGAAGACAAAGACTGAAGACATTAGCTGATGATATCTACTGAAGTCATCAGCTAATGAAACATCTGAAGTTCAAGTCTGAAGACCAACTACTGAAGTTTCAGTAGTTGTAACAACGGCTGAAGAGTACTTCTTCAGTAGTTGTGATATCAGTAGTTTTATATTTTTAGTTTCAGTAGTTTTGTAAACGACTGAAGAGCTTGTTCTTCAGTCGTTGTAGTTTCAGTAGTTTTATGTTTTTCAGTAGTTATAACAACTGATAACACTTGGCATTTTTGTAAGGAGATGTCAGCTGTTTTGACATCTTCAGTAGTTGTGTTTCAGTTGTAATAAATCTGTTAGATGTCACTATCAAGTGACATCAGCAGACGTCACATCTCTTATATAAGAGGTGTCGACCTAATTGTAATTGTGACATTCTGTTACCACGAAAGCGAATATTGAATGAAATATATTTGCAGAAATTCTCTCTCTATAACCGTCTTTGTTCTTCATTGAATATCGTTTTGTTCTTGTGAATCGACTAATTCATTGTTTGAATTCCGCTGCTATACTCTTCAATCAATCAAACATAGATCACTGATCCTAACAGACTAAGAGTCAATAGCAATTTTAGGAAATCATACTAGAGCTATAAGATGCATACAATGATTTTGACTTTCAAGAGCTGCAGCTCACGATGATTGTCAGTATACTTGTCCTCTCTTAAATCCATACACAGATTTTTGACACACATTGGTAATGAGTTATGGTTAATTATTTCAACGAGCATTTGTGGATCCCACACTTATATGGTAATCAACATTCCTTAGGAGATTTTTGAGCGGTCTACAGGTATTCGACAAGAAGAAACTATAATATGAGCTTTCAAAGAGATGCCAAGCCTCAGGTCAATGCCAGCGCACAGCAGAGAGGTGCAAACTACAACGAATTCTAGAATATTTAGGTTATGCTTATCCTCAGGTCAGTGGCACCGCACAGCAGAGAGGCACACAACCTATCTTCTTGTTAGAGCATTTATTTTTCTTTTTGCACATAACGCACCAACAACATAAGTTATTAGCTTGATTGCATTTAGCATTTTTCCATGTGCTTTGCACATTTTTATGATCGTCCGCACACATTTATGGCGTTATTTGCTCTTCACCCTTACTCGAACTGCGTTGATTGTGTTAACCATGGATAAGATGGGAACCCACAGCAAGTTGAACAACTTAGTTTGAATTTTAAACCACCAACGAGGTCTACTCATCTATCGTGTTGAATCTAACGACACATCATAATGAACTAGCAACCTCTAGGTTTGCTTTCTCTATGTTACCTCAGTAGCATACTAGTTTTACTATCATTTTTCCTTTTATTTTGCTTAGACTTCTCAGACTTATACTTTGAATTTTACATCTTAATCATTTATAATCTTTTAAAGTCCCAAACAATCTGTTTCATGTGTAGTATTATTTTCCATAAATGTTGAATCAGACTCACAGATTTGATTTCATTCTTTTAGCTAAGCTATCTTCCTCCCTTGTTTTTGAAGTAGTTAAATACTGACGAAATTAATACTAATTTAACCTATTATCCCCCTAAGATTCTAAAACCGAAAATATTTTGTGTTTTTGGATTTTTAATAGATAGAAAAATAAGTAAAATAAAATAAAATAAAAAATTAACTATGCAAGTCAGACTACAAACTTTCATCTTCTGTAATCACTTTACATTTCTTTTTCATGCCATTGACGTCTAACAGATATAAAAACCTAGGTTTATCAAATGCTTTAGTGTAGAGGTTGGCGCATTGAAAATCCGTATTTAGTTTAACCACATCGATTAAGTGCTTTTCAAAATAGTCACGTATAAAGTGATACTTAATACCGATGTGTTTAGTTTTAGGGTGTTGGACCGGATTTTTTGTTACGGCTACAGCAGCAGAATTATCAACTAAAATAGGAGTGTTAGAAAATTGCAAACTGTAGTCGCGCATTTGCTGTTGAATCCTAATGATTTGTGAACAACAACTTGCAGCAGCAACGTATTCAGCTTCACATGTTGATAGAGCAACGGAGGTCTGCTTCTTACATTGCCAGGTGACTAACCGTCTACCAAAGAACTGACATCCTGCTGATGTTGGCTTGTAATTATTTTGTAACCGCCATAATCCGAGTCACTATACACTGTAAGCTCAAAGTCATCGTCATGAGGATACCACAACCCGAGTGTTGGAGTACCCTTCTGATGATGAAAAATCTTTTTGACGCCTATGAGATGGTTGACTTTTGGTTTCGCCTGATATCTGGAACAAAGACGTGACGCGTACATGATATCAGGTCGTGAGGCTGTGAGGTACATGAGAGATTGATTATTCCACTTTACATAGTGGCATCAACTAGATCACCATTTTCATCAGGTGCCACATCATGATTTGTAGCCAGTGGAGTTCTAGCTGCAGAAGCATTCTCCGTATCTAACCGACTGAGGATATCGCCTACATACTTGGTCTGATGTAGTAATATTCTCTTGTGTCTGATCCACCTGTAACCCGAGAATGAATTCATCTCGTCCCTGGCACTCTTCTCAAATTCTTCTTTCATTATAGATTCAAATTCTTTACATAACTCTTTGTTTTTGGAACCGAAGATTATGTCATCAACATGAATCTGTACCAACACTAACTCGCCATCTTTTTCTTTGATGAATAGTGTACAATCAATAACTCCTCTGTGAAAACCGTGTTTCACCAGATGAGTTGAGAGAGTTTCTCATACCATGCTATAGGGGCTTGATGGAGCCCGTAGAGAGCCTTATCCAACTTGTAAACTCTATCCCGATGATAAGGATCCTCAAATCCTTTGGGTTGACTGACATACACTATCTCACGGATTTCACCATGAAGGAACGAACTCTTGACATCTAGTTGATAGACTTTGATCTTCATGTAGGATGCATAAGCTAGAAATATACGTATTTCTTCCATCCTTGCCACTGGTGCAAACACTTAATTGTAATCTATGCCTTCGATTGTCAAAATCCTTGAACTACAAGTCGGCCTTATTCCTGATTATTACCCCTTGGTCATCTTTCTTGCATTTCAGTACCCATTTAGTGTCAATCAACTTAGCACCTTTTGGTTTGTCCATAAGGGTCCTCACTCCTAATTTCTTGAACAGTAGAAGTTCTTCTTGCATTGCACTGACCCATGCCTCATCGTTTAACGCTTCACTAACGTATTTTGGCTCAAATTAGGACACAAAACATCGATATGCTCCATCATGAAGGTATCCCTTTTCCATTACCGAGGCTAATCAGCTGTGTATAGTTGATTTCTGGTCTGTATTCCCGATCTAACATCCCCAATGACATTGTCCAAGGAATGACAAACATTTAGCCGAGATCTGGGAGTTGTTGGAATAGCCACCTCATTATCCAGATTGTTAAACTCATGTTAAGGATATGTAGTTGTTGGAGTGTGAGGTTCCAAAATGTCATAGGCATCGGGATTTGATGCTTGTGTACTTTCATTTGTAGGAACCTGTGCCCCCTGGTCCAGCTACTCAGTCTCCACTTTTTCATCATCAGAGGAGGAATCGCTTACATATAGTGCTCCCCCTAAAGGATTAGAAGATTCACCTTGTGGAGTTGATGCTGTCGAGTCTAGTGGCGGTGTATCTAGGACATCGGACATCATTCTGGTCATTAATCATCATTAGGAAGGAAGATAGGTATGTTGAAGGACTTAAAAAATCCATCATAGTCGAAGAAGAATGAAGGTCCCTTTCCTGCAGGGGGTAGTGTATCTCTGGACATCAACGTTGCACCACACTTCTACCTGACCCATTGACTTGTTATAAACTCTCTTGTCCGGTATATTGTAGCCGAGAAAGATCCCTTCTTCAGCATTCTCACTGAACTTCCCAGACTGAATTTTCTTCAGCAGTGTACATGGTGCACCAAATGGTTCGATATACTCAAAGGTTAGTTTTACGTCGCTGGAGCAACTCATAACATGTTTTACCATGATGTTTGACCACCAAGACCTGATTGAGGGTGTAACATGCATTGGCCACTGCCTCGTTCCAAAATTGGATAGGCAGTTTCGAGTCGGCTAGCATCGTTATTGTTGTCTCTATCAAGCTCTGATTCTTTCGGTCAGCAACTCCATTCATCTATGGGTGTAGGGAGACGTAAATTGATATACAATCCATTTTTGTTTACAAAACACCTCCATCCACTGGTTCTTGAACTCTGTTCCGTTGTCTGATCGAATCTGTCTAACTGTCAGCTTGTAGAGTGATTCCAAAGTAGTTACTAGCTGTTTGAATGATTCAGATGTCTCTGATTTGGATTTCAGAAACATCACCCAAGAAAATCTTGAGTAATCATCCATAACTACATAGCAGTACAAATCACTAGCAATAGTTTTAGTGCTAACGGGACCAAACAAATCCATGTGTAGAAGCTCGAGAGGCAGGTTAATGGAATTAACTTTCTCTGCCTTGTGAGCCTTCTTGGTCTGTTTGCCTTTCTTACATGACGTAATAATCCGGAAGTTGGAAGTTCTTCACATTCACTCCATTCACTAGATCATCCTGTATCAAGTGATCATCTTTCGTGGATTTATGTGTCCCATTCTCCTATGCCAGGAGATTGAGTCACTCTTTGTTGCGTTTGACAATAAGCATTGAACTTTCTGATCAGTTGTGGAGGCTTTTGATAAATCCAATACATATAAATCGTTATATCTTAAAGCTAACATTAAGACTTTGTCCTCCGGATAATGTAGTCCTTTTTCAGCACGTAGCATTTCTTGTTGTCAAACACAAGTTGAAGCCCTTGTCACAGATCTGGGAGACTGAAAGCAAGTTGTTCCTCAGTTGTTGAATGTAGTTAACCTTATCAAACTTGACTTTCTGGTTTCCCACTTCGCCCCGAGCAGTGATATATCCTCCTTTATTCCCAGCAAATGATACATGTCCTCCTTTAATTTGTTTGACATTGAAAAGGAGAGACAAGTTCCTGGTCATGTGCCTAGACGCCCCACTATCAACAATCTAGGTATTTGTGATAGCACTGTAGCGGACACCCTACACATTCAAAGGAAATTATCAGTTTAGGTTTGGGACCCAAGCCTTAACTGGCTTGGTGACCCAGAGGAATCACACATCATGAACTCAACCCACGTCTACTTGAGGATGAGGCATATCGTTCTTCTTATTGTTCTATCAGACAATTTACTTGACTTTTCTTTCCATAAGCCAGTTTTGTGTAAGGCCTGTTTGTGATAAACAAACGACTGGCTTATAGTTTGAACTTTAGGTTCATTAGTTCTCTTAGGAGAGTAATAGAACTCCTTTTAGAAGAACTTTGTTTAGTGTCATAAAGTTCAATTTTCTTTCTGGGAGTCTGATAATAAGGACAATTAGAGGAATATGTCCTCTCTTTCCACAACTGTAGCATGATCTCCCTTCTACATGTTGAGGAGACTGTTTATGTGGGGTTGAATGTGATACATATGCGACACGAGTCTGGTTGGGTTTAGTCATTTCTCGTTTAGATGTTTCTGCTTCTTTAACAAAATTAATTGTTTAAACATTTTTAACATCTTTAGCCTTTAGTTTATTTCGACTTTGATGTGTAACATGGGTTTGGTTAACTGGTTTAGTCATTTTGGGTTCAGAAGAAGACATGTGTGAACCTGACCTTGCATTAAGCTTTTCAACTTTATTATACAAATTAACAATAGGCATCTTTTCTTTGGATTCCAAGGTAGACTCCTTCTGTTTAGTGCTTTCCGACATAGGTTTACTTGTCAAATCGGGATCACTAACTAGAGGAGTGGACATCACATGATCCTTTACTGAGTTGTTATTTATAGGTCTACATTTAGCATTTAACAGGATCACATGCGGTGGTGGAACTACCTTGTAACCCAACCTTTCCCCATTGTTCCGTTCTTTCACTAAGTGTTGAACTATGTGAGAAGAACTTGTCCAACTATGCAGTTTTTATTTTAAGGAATTAACTTCGACTTCTAAAACTACTTTTTCTTTCTTTGTTTCTTCAAAAGAATTTAAATAAAATTTTATATCATTTGCTTGATTGAAAGCAACAACCTCGGTTTCCCTTAGTTGTTTACCCATAAGTTCTATTTTTTCTTTGTAACTGCACTCATTTTGTTTTAATATACGATTAGCTTCAGTGCACAGTTGTAAATCATTTACTCATTTTGTTTTAATATACGATTAGCTTCAGTGCATAATTGTAAATCATTTACTAAGTTATCATTATGATCTAATAACCTAGCAAATTTCAAATCAATGCTTTCTCTAAATTTATTATATTCATCACAAGCATGTTTTCAAAT
The DNA here is from genome assembly GCA_025506515.1 of Flaveria trinervia. Classification (NCBI taxonomy): domain Eukaryota; kingdom Viridiplantae; phylum Streptophyta; class Magnoliopsida; order Asterales; family Asteraceae; genus Flaveria; species Flaveria trinervia. Next base: position 29,846,431 of record CM046442.1, read on the forward strand.
AGTTGGTCTTTAGTACTTACCTGTGAGGATTAGGTTGAATCAACCATCAATGCAGAGTTAGATTCTTTAGTTGTTGGAGATTTTGAACTTGTTGTTCTCAGCTCTTCCTCAACTAAATGATGTACCACGTTCACAGCTTCTTTAGTATCTGACATTACATGCTCAACTGTGATCTCACCTTCACTTGCAGAACCATCATCCAGTCTGTCAACACTGGCAATGTTTCTTCAAAAGAATTTAAATAAAACTTCATTTTGAACTATCAAGTGTTTCTCAATTGTTTCAAGTGTTTTGTTTTTCCACGAACTAGGTGGTATTTATAGGTTATGGGTTTCCAATTGTATGATTGAACCATTAGCATGGTTCAGTCGTACGACTGAATCATGTGATTGATCCATACGCACGATTGAAGGTTCAGTCATGCGACTGAGTCAGTCTTATGTCTCAATCGTGCGACTAATCTAGCCTCTTGGTTCAGTCGTGCGACTAGTCCATTAGCATGAGCTATTCATGCGTATGGTCCATAAGCATGGTCCATTCGCATGAAGACTCATACGACTAAGTTTGAACACATTTCTCAATCATTATTGCCTAAGAACTATGCACAACAACCTCAAACCTATATAGTAAGTTCATTATACTGTAAGATACAATAATACTATGAAATATTAAACATTATAAACATCAACCACATATTATATTTCATTAAACCCATTCATTACATATGTGTAAGACCTGAAAGACTTTTACATTAAGCACATAAACTAGGGACATATGTATCAACACCTTCATCATCACATCATCATTCTCTTCTGTTGGAGCATATATTGTCATATATAGTGTGTTCATCACTTGACGAATAGTCTAGGCTTAATGTAATACACCTGATTTGTTGTAAACACATGAAACTAGGTTATTCGCAGGAGCATATGTGAATGAGACTCAGTCGTACGACTGAGCCATGCTAATGGACCAGTCGTGCGACTAAGAGATGCGATTGGCCATTCGTAAGACTGAACCATAAGTATGGTCCAGTCGTACGATTGAACCATATGCATGGCCTTATCGTACAAATGGGCCCAGTCGCATCTGATATGGGCTGAGGCCTATAAATACCAGTTTCATTGTGTAGAGAGATTAAGGAGTGTGCCCGGGGCCTAGGTGCTGCCGGATGAGAGGGGAGATCATGCTCGATCTCCTTTTGCCAAGAGTCTTGATTCTTATGTTGTAACGAGCTTGTAATCATTAGGTTTTATCAATGAAACCATTTTTTTGACAATATATGCTCCAACAAATTCCCCCTTGTACGTTGCTTGCGAATAGTAGATAACACCTCTTACAATCTTCAGTCAATCTTTGCTTTGGTTTCCAATAGAATCAAACGAAAAACCATATTAGCCAATGTTGCTGATCCGTCAGGTTGCTACAGTATCAATGAAAATGAATTTAGGCACAATAGCTTTCGTTTACTTTGAAGAACACCATCATAACAGCAAGATTCGCCATATGACTGACTTTTACAGATAATGACATGAACAGTTTTCCATTGCTTTAGTCTTCATACAGGCTAACCTGATTAACATTAACACCTGCAAAAATTCCCCCTCAAATTCAGCATATCCTAATATATAGACATTGAGCTCTTCTGGCGTCTTCATATGGTGTATTGGGAAAATGGTAAAGGGTTCCAATCCATAACTAACAATCTCAACCAAATCAGCATGCACTCAGATTCATCATCAGAAACCAGCTCACATCATCACTTTTTGATTGCGTCTTTAATTTCTCTAAACATGGATTTCCCCTAAGAATGAGAATCCTCTCTGTGCGGGTAGATATAACTTGATTGGCCCAAAAATAGTCAGATGCTCCTGACTATCCCACAAAATCAGAACCGACTACTGACATCTTCTCTTCTCTCTTTCATGTTCCAACTACATTCACCTATTCTGGAAGTCCGACGAATAATAGGGTATACATCAAACTTATTTGACAAAAGAACCTCAACGGTGAATATGCTTTGCTCATCCTCAATTTGTGCAAGAGGCAGTTCCAGACTCTTTTTTTTGGTCTGGAACAAATACGGATGAGTCAATGCATATGGCTCAATCGTGCAATTGAACATACGACTGGTCCAGTCGCACGACGGAACATACGACTGGTCCAGTCAGACGAATGGTCCAGTTAGACGAATGGTCCAGTCAGACGAATGGTCCAGTCAGACGAATGGTCCATTAGCATGGCCCAGTCGTATGAATGATCCATTAGCATGGTCCAGTCGCATAAATGGTCCATTCGCATGGTCTAGTCGCATGAGGGGATCTGCATGCAGATTTTTAGATTTGCAGCCGCCAGGGCTGCCAAAAACCCTAATCTAATGAATTTTACATGAACTGAAACAAGATAGACATCATCAGATTCGCAAGGGTGATAGGAACGTGGTTTCGAGTTCGATTTTAACATAGAAACAACACACGTAACCGGATCTGAGCAAAACACGAAGTGGGTTTAACATCAAAGAACCTGAAATAGATCTAGAAATCAAGAGCTAGGGTTGCAAGAATGATTGTTAGATCATACCAGCAGTTACCGGCTCTGATACCAATTATGAAGTCAGCTGGATCGGTAGACATCCGAGCGTGTTCTTGACGGAAGGAAAGAAAACCAAAACCAAGAGACAAACAATAACACGAATTATAATAAAATGGTTTCATTGATAAAACCTAATGATTACAAGCTCATTACAACATAAGAATCAAAACTCTTGGAAAGGGGAGATCGAGCATGATCTCCCCTCTCATCCGGCAGCCCTAGGCCCCCGAGCAGACTTCTCTCAAAACCCTTACCCTCTCTACACATTGAGACTCGTATATATAGGCCTCGGCCCATATTAGATGCGACTGGGCCCATTCGTGCGATTGGACCATGCATATGGTTCAATCCTACGACTAGACCATGCGTATGGTTCAATCGTATGACTGGACCATGCGTATGGTTCAATCGTACGACTGGACCATACTTATGGTTTAGTCTTACGAATGTCTCAATTGCATCTCTCAGTCGCATGACAGGTCCATTAGCATGGCTTAGTTGTAAGACTGAGTCTCATTCGCATATGCTCCTGCGAATGACCCAGTTTCATGTGTTTACAACATATCAAGTGTATTACATTAAGCCTAGACTATTCGACAAGGGACGGAGACACTATATATGACTATATATGCTCCAACATCTTTATCAGATTCTTCAACTATCTCCTCCATCACATCTTCAATCAAATCATTAGAATTAACTGGTTCATCTTCAGATAAATGGAAATGTTGCTGATTAATGTCAACATTATCATCTGGTACATTCCTTATGTACTCAAATAAAGGTATATTTTCTTCTCTAGTAATCACATTTAAATTCTTGTGTACCATCTCAGATATATGCTATAATTCAAATTTATCTCCTTGAACTCCATATGCATGAATGTCTGGATATTCTTCATTAATAATCAACTAAAGAAATCTTGGACACATCAGATACTTGTTTCTTTTCCCTTTCTCCAGATTGAAAATAAAACCATTTATTATCCACTTTGCCATATTAAATCTCCTGTTTGTGACTAGAGCAACAATTGGAGATGCTATATCAACTGTGAAAGAATTCCATCCTGCACTTCTTTTAGACATACAGTGCTGGAATATATAACATAAAAGCTTCCAGCGGTTATAGACTCTTGCTCTAAAAAATTGCTACTTTGGAAAATTATCGGGATGAGCATGAATGTCTCTCTACATTCATTAAATGTGAATTCAGACAGATCCTAGTCTTCATTCTCTCCCAATCTCAAAGCAGTTCTGATAGAGTCTTCAGAAACTTCTATCATTCTGTCATTTGAAATAAATCCTCTTAGAACTTTTCTTCTATTATCATCAAGTTCTATTTCAGCAGATCTCCAGAATCTCTTGATTAATCTTCCATATATAACTGGTCTGGTACACATTGCATAAACATACTTGGTCCTTAGAAGAAATATGATAATTTCTTCATAGTCATCAACTTCTCTCACTTCTTCATTTAGAAATGCAACAACGTTGTGCTTTGGCTCAAACTTTAACTGATTCATCTTTCAATCACAAGAAACATGAATTAGAATGAAGGGTTTCCAATTTTATCAAGTAAACAAATAAATAAGTCCTTCTCTAATTTTTATGTTTACTTAATACAATTTTATATTTTAAAATTTGATTAATTTTAATAAAATTCAGTGATTTGAATTTGTTGTTAAATGATATAATCAAATTTTAAGATATATAATCGATTAAGAATTTTGTTTCTAGATGATTTATCAGTTTAAATTTTTTATTTTAAAATTTGTCGATTCAATTTTCTGTTTATTTTATTATTATTTTGATTTTGAAATTCTTTGAATCATTAGAACAATTTTATGATAAAATTCATGTTTTGATGATTACAACATATTCGCAATGCATAATAATTGATGATTTCATGTTTAATTTGTTACAAACAAACATCCGTATTCGACAATTTCAGATTCATTCAAGTCATTAGGGTTCGAATGCTCGAATAGTGTTCAAACGCCTGATTGAATATGATGTTATAATCCAATGATTTGATGATGTATACTCATGATATGAATCACAATCTCTGATATTACCTTATGCGACCATATATTTTGCAATGATTGAGTAATAAAATGAGTTTTGAGTTCGTCGGAACACAAAGATTATGAACAACAGAGTAGAAGATGAAAAGTTTGAATGAAATGGAAGTCTTTGATAAGTGTTAAATTTATACAAGTATGGAAAACCCTTAAATGTATTACAACTGTTTAGGCACATGACCACTGTTTGGACGCATGAGGTCTAGGTACATTAGCATTGTTTAGGCGTTTTATCCCTGTTCAGGCATATGAGCCTCAAACGCATGAGTTACTGTTAGGACCTGGTATTTGAAAGAAATACCTAGTGATTAGCGTGTAAACCAGATCAAATAGTGCGGAATCCTATTTGATTGGCGATCCAATCGGTGAGAACACACGAAGAATCAATAAAGAATTGAAACTTATGTTAGAAATCGATTGGGAATCAATCTAATGTGTTCTATGAACTTGGAGAACGAATTGGGAGGCTTCTAGACGGCTAGGGTAAGTCTGGAGTCGTAATAGAATCAATCTCCTTTTATTTCAAGAATTGGGTGGTATTTATAGGTTAGTATTGTTCATTCGGGCGACTGGACCATAAGTATGGTTCAGTCGTGCGATTGAACCATGCGGTTGATCCATCCGCACGACTGAGTGTTCAGTCGTGCGACTGAGCCAATCTTATGTGTTAATCATATGACTGATCCAGTCTCCTGGTTCAGTCGTGCGACTGAGTCAATCGTATGAAGTTATTCATGCGTGTGGTTCATTCGCATGGGCCATTCGCATGAGAACTTCATTATGTTAAGTTTGAATGTATTAATTAATAAACATTATGTGTAACCATTCAAACAATCACTAACCTAATTAACCAATTCAATATCGACTCATTAATGAAATATTAGACATTACAAATCACAAACAATCAATATCATTTCATTAATCATATCAAATTACATCCGAATCAGATAAACAAGATCTATTACATTTCATATCATGATCTAGGAACATACATGTATCAACAAACTCCCCCTTGGACCTAGATCTCTCGAATGTCTTGTTTTCTGCATCACCTCCTCATATTTCTTGTACTTGTCCTCTTTTGTGACTCCCGCATGAATCTCAAATGCAAAGCAGAGTCTTATGACATTTTGGAACTGGAGGGCTTGTACAATATCTTGCGTATCATAGAACAGTGGCCACTTGTATAGCGTGTAGACATCATTTGCTGACAAGTTGGTAAGCCACATTGGGTCAAATACCCTGATGGTATCTATTTGGCCCTCTTTGTTTAGAACTATAACCGCTTCTCCTATCCTCCAATCGTAGTACCACCACTTAAAGTGTGGAGTGAAGTCCTGTGGCATTTCCCTGAGTGGGATTCTAGACATCGTGCACGGAGGACTCCACTTCAACACTATCTTTGGCTTTCCAGTAATGGCATTAACTTTAGACCTTCTGATGTACCTTGTAGGTTGTTGGGGTCTGAAGTTAACCCACCTGGTGTGGTACTCCTTCTTTAGGGCAGCCTCGAACCATCCTGACATCTTCCTCGGGTCAGCATACAAAAGCATTAGTTTGGCCAGCTGGTTGAGCTCAAAACCTGGTAGAGTCTTCAGATCATGTGGGAATCTGAAGTACTCTATGCCCTTTTCCCTCTTAACTGCATATACGTTAAGATCCTCAACATACGCCCACGCTATGATCCTTCCAGTCACCTTATGATGTTTCTTGACTCTGTAGAGTTTGGTGTAGGCATCCTGTTTCGGTGCAACGCGTTAGACTCTAACTTCTTCAAAACACGCAGCCCACTCAGCCTTTCGGATATTAACATCATCATTTGAGGCTTGGGCCGTTTCCTCTACTTTCTCCGACTCTTGCTCCATCTTGTCTAACACCTTAAAAATATCGCTGACGAGGGATTCACCCAGATTGGGGACCACATTTCCCTCATTGTCAGCGTACTGAGGGTAGTGCTCGGCAGTGACATCTTCAATCTCGATTTCATCAACATCGTTGAGCTCTTCGTCATTGGTCGAGTCGCATGTCGGAGCATCCTTCACTATCTCATCTGGATTGAGCTTGAAGATCTCTGCGAGTTGCTCGTTTGATAGGTCGTGAATTATTTCCCCTTCTTCAGGGGTGTGACTCACCGACCTCCTTACGATCCCTTGCAGATCAAGAATCATTGTTAGCTGAGTCTTGACCTGCTAAAGGGGAGCAACATCAAACACATCCCTTTGGTAATTTGGATTTGTTTAATTTACATATTCAAAAAAACATATCAACCATTAGTAATTAATCAAATCAGAAATGCATTAAACTTAATTTAAACATTGAATACATAGGTTTCAATACATGATTCAAATACAAAAGTAATTAAATACATAATCATCTAATCTTTACTTTTGTCATGTATCATCGTCTCGTCACTTGGTGGAGCAGAGGAAGAAGCTGGTTGGTCTTGATTCTTCTTAGACCTCCTTTCTTGACCTGAAGCAGAGGCTGATGCAGCTGCATCTCCTCCTGCTGTATCATCATCATCATCCTTCTCCTCTGTCCTTTCTTCTTCTGTCCCCTCATCCTCCTCTGTCTCATCCTCATCATCCTTATCATCATCTTCATCATCTCCGTCTCCCTCTTTGATCTTCAAGGGCTCCTCCTTAGATCCCTTTAGCTTTAACATGATCGTCTTCTTCGCCTCCTCCAACTCCTCTATCTTCTTGTTTGATGTGACACTATGTGCTTGGAGTTGGCCTATCTCATGGCTCTAAGCAGCCATCTGTTGGGCCTGCTCCTCTATCACTCGAGCCTGCTCTTCTATCTGGTGAGACTGAGCAGCAGTAAGATCAGCAAGCTGGCGGATCTGAGCCGCCTTCTCCTCATCTGCAGCTAATAGGCGCATCACCATCCTGTTGAGCGCATACAGCTGTTCCTCTACCCTAATTGGAGGTAGAGGTGATCCATAAGTATGAGATAGATGGGCTGAGGATCCAACTTGGTGGGTAGTGGTGGTGGTGGTGGCTATACTGAAGATGGGTCTGTGAAATAGTGGAGGTGATGTGGGAGTGAAAGATATGGTGGTAGATGGAATCTGTATAGTGGTGGGAGGTGTGGTGGTGGTAGTAGTAGCTGTGGTGGCTGTGGTGGCTGTGGTGGTGGATGGTGTGGTTGTGGAAGTGGTAGTGGTGGTGGCAGTGGTGGCTGTGGTGGTGGATGGTGTGGTTGTGGAAGTGGTAGTGGTGGTGGCAGATGTGGTGGCTGTGGTGGTAACGAAGGTGAGTCGTCTTTTCTTCTTCTTCTGACCATGGGGCTGAGCCATCCTTTTCCTCCTCGTTCCCGTTGAGGTGGATGCTCCCCCTACAACCCTGCTAGTTGACTCCGGTGCATAACTCGGATCAGTGGCTGTCTCTCCTGAGTATCTTGGGCGTTCACCAACAGCCCTTAGCCCATGTTCTGTGGGAACAATCTTGCTTCCCACAATACGTGTCAAGGGCTTCTCTTCCACTCCTCTTCCTCCTCACCAGGAACAAAATCCTGATGGAAACCAGCAGACTCGGCTATGTCTCCCGCTGGGGCGGACACTGGTGGTATAACATCAGAAACTGAGCCTCTCGGTGGAGTAGCCATATCATCCCCAGTGTCCCCACTGTCGTCATCATCAGAGTCATGCTCTGGGAGCAGTAGCCTCTCGTCATCAGAATGACTGTCATCATTGATGGGTTTGCAAGAACATAAAACTAAGTTTAACCCATTAAACTTACTGAAAAACGCAGCGGAATATCAACATATTATTGACTTACTTATAAGCTGAAAAATATGTTCATTAGGTGACCATTTGAATGTATAAAGCAAACCCAAAACAAAGGATCTTAAATATGTGAATGAACAAGCTAAGAACTTATGTTAAACAACATAAAATCACAGCTCCATGAAGCTGTGATTAACTACCTTTCTGCTGCTGAAAAGTCGACTAAGGTAGAGAGATAAGTTGCTAACGCTTCGGCCAAGGCTCCAAGGAAGGATCCCTCAAGCTAGTATACCCCAAGCACTATCACAAAACACCTTAGATGCTAGGATTGAACACCAAAACGAAGGGGAACTCTTCTGGAATAACTTTCAGCCGAGTTCTCCTCTATCAAGAACAAGAAAACCTCTTGTTCTATTGCATGTGTGAGAGAGAAAGAAGAGATGGAGTGAATGTGTGTCTCAAGAGTGTATGTTATCAAGGATATCAACAAAACCAAGAGAGAGAGCCCCTCCAAGGGCGGTCGAATTTTCTTTGTAAAATTGTGATTTCCCCCCTAAAAGTTAAATGACTTATTAACACATTAATAAGTCATTTCCTTTTAAAAGTTGTTCATCCAATAAACTTTTTATTAGAATAACACATACACATTCACTAATTATTTGATGTTATTTAAATAAATTAAATAACATTACAAATAATATCTATAAACAAAATATCCATATAAATTGTTCAAATGCATATGCAACTTATTTAGAAAACCCATTTTCTAAATTTGGTGTTATTATTTAATTGCATGATCATATCATCAATTGAATAATTGTTGGTGATTGCAAAGCTTGTTATTGGGTATAACCCGACTTGGATCATGACATACTAACCGCATCAATGTTTTATGTGTCTTGGGCATATAGAATCTAACAATATCCCACTTGCCCAAGACTCATAGAAGATTGATGCAAGCAGTAAATACCGCCTAACAACGGTTACTACCCTTAATACGCATGACTTATAGCCATTCAATAACATCATCTTATTCAAGTATCCTACTTGAATGATTTAGGTGAATCAATCATCTATCCCTTTGTTACAGATGTCATGTTAAATCCAAGAACATAGAGTGATCATTCCTTGTTGATTTAACTTATCAGGCCTTAGACATCTAACTCTCAACTAATAAGAGGAACAAATTCCATCTTGACCACATACGTTTCTCACAAACACCTCGTGTCATACCTAAACATACCCTTATGTGTTGTCCACTATTTCAGGACAGTGAAGAAGTAGCTCAAGGTATAATACTTGGTGAATATCAAAACCCAATATGTATCTCAGGTCGGAGGATACCAAATGATATTCGCCTTTACTCAAAATTACTTATGATCAATCAATAAGATTCCATGTAGTAAAGTTTGAGTTGCGGGTTAGTCCAATATTTGTATCCCACAAATATCTATGAACCTTGGTAGCAACCCATTGCTCTATATTCATCCTTATGAATATCAACCAATCCAAGTTCATAATAATCTTACCCTCACGCTTGTTCCCACAAGTATGAACGACTACGGACATTTAGAGTAAACAGTTTACTCATGGATTAAACATGCTAAATTGGAACATTAATTGAAACATTATAACCAAATAATTTTATTCAAATAATAGAGAGTTCCACATATCCAAATACAAAATTACATATCAAATCCAATCACTAGAATATGAAAGTCCCATGGCACAAGTATGACCTTCATGCTTTGCCTTTTCAAGGAGCTTCGTGAGAGGATCCGCTATGTTCTGATCCGTGTGAACTTTGCGAATACATATCTTTCCCTTTTCAACTTCATCTCGTATGTAGTTGAATCTCCGCTCAATGTGCCTTGTCTTTTGATGAGCACGAGGTTCCTTGATTTGAGCAATCGCACCCTCGTTATCACAAAAGATCTCTAGGGGGTCCTGAATGGAAGGGACAACCCCCAGATCGGCAATGAATTTCTTCGAACATGCAGCTTCTTCAGCTGCCAATGAGGCGGCGACGTATTTTGATTCTGTAGTTGATAGAGCCACTACATCCTGTTTGGAGCTTTTCCAAGAGGCCGCTCCTCCATTCAGAATGAAAATATATCCCGATTGTGACCGAGAATCATCATGATCAGTTTGGAAACTCGCATCCGTGTAACCCTTTACAACGAGTTCCTCATCACCAGATCCATAGATTAGGAACATATCTCTTGTCCTCCTTAGGTACTTAAGTATGTTCTTAACAGCCATCCAATGACTGTTTCCAGGATTTTGCTGGTAACGACTTGTCATGCTTAAGGCGCATGACACGTCCGGTCGAGTGCATATCATTGCATACATGATGGATCCAATAGCATATGTGTATGGGATTGCCTTCATTTTATCTTGCTCATCCTTTGAGCTAGGACATTGAGTCGTACTCAATATCGTTCCTCTTTGAATAGGTACGGTACCTTTCTTAGAGTTCTCCATCTTGAACCTTTTCAAGATTTTATCAATATACGCACTTTGATTTAAACCAATCAACCGCCTTGATCTATCCCTATAGATCTTTATTCCCAGAATATAGGCAGCTTCACCAAGATCCTTGATGGAAAAACAACTTCCAAGCTAGGCTTTTACACCTTCCAGGGTTGGAATGTCATTTCCAAATAGTAGTATGTCATCAACATACAATACTAGGAAAGTTATTGTGCTCCCACTAGCTTTCTTATACACACAAGCCTCATCAGCGTTTTTGATGAAGCCAAATTTCTTTACCTCCTCATCAAAACGATGATTCCAGCTTCTCGATGCTTGTTTCAATCCATAGATTGATTTCTTTAACTTGCATACTTTATTAGGATGTTTTGGATCGACAAAACCTTCACGCTGAACCATATAAACATCTTCCTCAAGATATCCATTTAGGAAAGCGGTTTTGACATCCATTTGCCAAATCTCATAATCATAATGAGCAGCTATGGCAAACAATATCCTTATAGACTTTAGCATCGCAACAAGTGAGAAGGTTTCATCATAATCAACCCCTTGAGTTTGAGTGAAACCCTTTGCTACAAGTCTAGCTTTATAAGTATCCAAGTTTCCATGCATATCGGTTTTCTTCTTGAAAACCCACTTACTTCCAACTACCTTGGAATTAAGAGGTGGCACAACAAGTTCCCAAACTTGATTGTCATACATGGATTTCATCTCAACATTCATGGCCTCAAGCCATTTGTCACAATCCAAATTGGACACTACATCATGGTATGTGGTTGGTTCATCTGAATCTACCACATAGCATCCATCCATGAAAAATCCGTATCTTTCAGGTGGATTACTAGTTCTACCACTTCTACGAACGTTTTGTGTGTATTGATCAACCATTTGATCATCTTCAACATCCTCATGTTGAGTGCTAGTTTCAACCAAACGTGCATCGGGTTGTGGTTCTTGATCCTCTTCAAGATCCACTGTTCTACTGCTAGTTCCTTCCATAAGGAACTTTGCCTCTAAGAATTCACCCTTTCTGGCAACAAACACCTTTTGTTCCAGTGGATCATAGAAATAATATCCCATAGAATCTCTAGGGTATCCAACAAAGATACACTTGGTGGATCGGACTTCCAATTTGTTTGGGGTGGGAGTCTTAACGTAAGCCTCACAGCCCCAGACCCTTAAGTATGATAGGGATGGAACTCTTCCATGCCATATCTCAAAAGGTGTCCTTTCCACCTTTTTAGTTGGGGCCATATTTAGAATACGGGTCGCAGAGAGCAAAGCGAAACCCCAAAATGTTAGAGGTAATGTGCTTCTTGCCATCATAGATCGAACCATATCCAATAAGGTTCGATTCCTCCTCTCAGACACACCATTCTGTTGTGGTGTTCCAGGTGGAGTGAGTTGTGAGACAATCCCACAACTCCTAAGATGATCTTGAAAAGCATCACTTAGGTATTCACCTCCTCTATCGGTGCGGAGAACTTTAATCGACTTGTTGAGTTGATTTTCTACTTCATTCTTGAAGATTTTGAACATTTCAAAAGCTTCATCTTTGTGCCTTAATAAGTACACATACCCATAGCGACTATAATCATCGGTAAAGGTAATGAAGTATCTTTCACCATTCCTAGTCATTGGCTTAAAAGGACCACATACATCCGAATGTATGATTCTTAATAAATCTTTTGCCCTTTCGTTAGTTCCACTAAAGGGTGCCTTAGTCATTTTACCTTGTAAACAAGACTCACATACATCAAATGAATCACATTCATTTGTTTTTAAAAGACCATTCTTTTGAAGTGTTTGTATACGTTTCTTGTTTATATGACCAAGACGACAATGCCAAAGATAGGTATCATTCAATTCCAACTTGAGTTTCTTGGTGCTAGTTTGGTACAATGAACTATTTAAAGTATTTTCATGAACCAATTCATAAATACCATTAATGGGTATAGCTTTAAAATAGAACATATCATTTAAAGAAACATGAATATCATTTTCAACAAAAGATAATACATAATCATGAAGTCTTAATTGGGATACAGAAATAATGTTCCTAGTCAAACTAGGAGCATACAAAACATTATTCAAAATAACATCCAAGCCACTTGGAAGTTGCAAGATGTAGTCCCCACGAGCTTCAACTTGGACTTTGTTCCATTGCCCATGAAGAGGCTAACATCCCCTTGATTGAAGTCCCTACTTCTTTTGAACCCCTGCAACAAATTGTAAATGTGAGTTCCACATCCGGTATCTAATACCCATGTGTTTGAAGATGTAACATTAAGATCAATATGAATCATGTATATTGTACCTGAGGTCTGCCCGGCATCCCTCTTGGCTTTCAACTCTTAGAGATGGACAGGACAATTTCTTGCCCAATGTCCAATCTCCCCACACTTGAAGCATGGGTCATTGGTAGCAACCTTTTGCTTCTTCTCTTGTGGTTTGGGTGGCACCCTTGCCACCCCTTTCCCTTTTCCCCATATGGGTCCCTTACCCTTGGCAACCTTTGCCTTGGGTGCGGGATGAGGCCTTTTCTCGTTCCCTCCTTCATTGATGGTGAGAACGGGTAAAACCCTTTTACCCATGGCCGCCTCGGTCGTTTTTAGCATTGAGTGAAGCTCACCAATGCTTTTGTCCCAAGCATTCATGTTGTAATTCAACACAAATGTCTCGAACTTCTTGGTAAGGCCATTGAGGATCAAATCCGTGGCCAATTCCTTCGAGACGGGACAATTAAGCCTCTCAAGGCGGTCAATATGACTTTTCATCTTAAGTACATAAGATGAAACAGATTGGTTGTCGTCCATACGACATGCATGGAGTGCTCGAACCGTTTCGAAGCGCTCAACCCTTGCTTGCTGTTGGAACATTTCCTTTAGCTGGGTTATCATGTCATAAGCTCCGTGATGTTCATACTCCTTTTGGAGATCCGGAGTCATGCTCGCCAGCATGAGACAATACACTTGGACGGAGTCCTCAGTGTACTTTAGCCAATCGTTATAGGCCTCCTCATCATCCTCAGCAGGTTGATCAGGGATAGGGTCGTCTAAAATATATGATCGTCTTCTTGCTTGAGAACGATTCTCAAGTTTCGATACCAATCAATAAAGTTGTTATGATTTAGACATTCCTTTTGGAGGATCGCTCGTAATGATTGGTTGGACGCGGATGAGTTATCGTGATTATCAATATTGGTGGCCATCTACAAAATTTAACAAAGATCAATTTTAGTATTTTCGATATAGTTTTTTTAATAATTAATGCCTTTTAAGGTCATTTTAATATTAAATTCTAGAATCCAACATTACATTTAAATTGTGGTTAGGTGACCTTTATCCCACGATTTAATTAATAAGGTGGTCAACGTTTGACGATTGCAACCATTTGCAACTTCTAGAAATATGGGATCGACTTGAAACATCATATGTAAAGTCGGCATGTTAATCCCATCAACACCATTTGGAAACCACACCGTAGGTGATCCATTTGACATGGTTTGCAAATCAAGATACCCTACTTACACCTACGTGTGAGTTTGCCAAAATAAGTGGTTAAGTGACCTTTATCCCACAAATAAGGCATTCTCACCTCAAGTCGCAAGTTCCCTCAAAATGGTTAGGTGACCTTTATCCCACTAAGAGTTCCCAAGTGACTCAAGTGTTGTGTAAAAGGATGGTGTTGATCTTGTTAAAATGTTAGAGATTTCATAATACAAGTTTTAGAAAACTCTATGTACTTGTATTTGCATGCTTTCAAATACAAGGTACCCTATGGTCCTTTGATTAAAACCTATTTTAATCTTTTAAAATCATTAAATCATTTTAATAACCTTTTATTACATTTTAAGGATTAAGAACCATCATTTTTATAACTTGTTAAGTTTGTTAATTAGTTTGTAATGCATATCAAAATATCAACTATACAATCAAATAACAAACATACAAACAAGCATAAACATAAACAACCATAATGTGCATAACCATAGCTACTATTGTTACCACACTTGTTTGCCATCACAAGTGTGGTCATTAGGTCTTTCCTAAGGGTTGAAATCAACACAAAATTGAGGTCATTATAGGCCCCCACTTGAACTTGCATCCATATGCTTCAAGTTCCATGTCGTTGATGTCCATCTTTGGGTCTTGATCTTGTGCATGTTTCTTTTACAAAAATTGTATCCTAATACATTTTTCTAATAAAAGAAATGCACCTAATCTATTAATTACATAACCAAATGAATAAATAAATACAACCCAAATAATAAAGATGAATATTACAACCCAATTGAATGAATAAAACCACCATTCCAATCATCTAAACAACACAAGGCCAAAAGCTAGGTTATGCACTATCAAGAGAACAAACATAAACATCATTCAACAAACTAAATAAACCCCATCAAGCCAAAATTTTCAGCCAACATAAACTGAAAATTTGGATTTGTTTGTCCAAACAAACAACATCCAAAATTATCAACCAATTAACATTTCCATCTTTCAAAGTTTAATCATAAGCATGAAGATATAACTATGAAAGACTTGGGGTTTACAAAATCAGCCAAAATCAGCCTCTAATAGGTTGATAATAATCTTCTAAAACCTATTTTAAAGAACAAGAACAAGCAAGTTATCCACATAACCGGCTCTTGATGCCATTTGATGGGTTTGCAAGAACATAAAACTAAGTTTAACCCATTAAACTTACTGAAAAACGCAGCGGAATATCAACATATTATGACTTACTTATAAGCTGAAAAATATGTTCATTAGGTGACCATTTGAATGTATAAAGCAAACCCAAAACAAAGGATCTTAAATATGTGAATGAACAAGCTAAGAACTTATGTTAAACAACATAAAATCACAGCTACATGAAGCTGTGATTAACTACCTTTCTGCTGCTGAAAAGTCGACTAAGGTAGAGAGATAAGTTGCTAAAGCTTCGGCCAAGGCTCCAAGGAAGGATCCCTCAAGCTAGTATACCCCAAGCACTATCACAAAACACCTTAGATGCTAGGATTGAACACCAAAACGAAGGGAAACTCTTCTGGAATAACTTTCAGCTGAGTTCTCCTCTATCAAGAACAAGAAAACCTCTTTTGTTCTATTGCATGTGTGAGAGAGAAAGAAGAGATGGAGTGAATGTGTGTCTCAAGAGTGTATGTTTTCAAGGATATCAACAAAACCAAGAGAGAGAGCCCCTCCAAGGGCGGCCGAATTTTTTTTTGTAAAATTATGATTTCCCCCCTAAAAGTTAAATGACTTATTAACACATTAATAAGTCATTTCCTTTTAATAGTTGTTGATCAATAAACGTTTTATTAGAATAACACATACACATTCACTAATTATTTGATGTTATTTAAATAAATTAAATAACATTACAAATAATATCTATAAACAAAATATCCATATAAATTGTTCAATCTCATATGCAAGTTATTTAGAAAACCCATTTTCTAAATTTGGTGTTATTATTTAATTGCATGATCATATCATCAATTGAATAATTGTCGGTGATTGCAAAGCTTGTTATTGGGTATAACCCGACTTGGATCATGACATACTAACCGCATCAATGTTCTATGTGTCTTGGGCATATAGAATCTAACAATCATGACGCCATTTGCATCTCCCCGGTGCCACATATCTCTCATTGGCCAAATGGCCAATCAACCTCTTCACCTGGGGCTTCACTTGCTTGCCCCTATACACCCTCATCCGACCCAAGGTCGTGTCATCCATAATCTCCAAAGCAACTGCATCATGACTCTCCTTGGGAAGAAGTGGCAGCTTCTCGTTGAAGATCAGTTGTAGAAACCTGGGGTACATACAAAATCCTTCCTTCCCCTTTGCCTTCAGGTTCTCCACCAAATAAGAGAAGATCATACTCGAAAAGTTGAAAGGGTGGTTCAGCACCAGTGCCACGTAGGCATTCTGAATCTGGTCTGATAGATCATCGAACCCACCCCTCCTCGAAGCAATGCACTTTAGGATCACATGTGCCAAGTACTTGTACTAGGGGCACAGGTTGCTCTTGTTGAGCACACCCGAGTTTATGTCCCCAGCGTACTTGATCCTGAGGAAGCAGCCTCTCACAGTCAGTGGATGTAATCTGGTGGGGTGATTCGCATCGTCCCCAAACTCAAGAACTCTCTGGATATCAGCAGCAGTAACCTCGATATCATGACCCAGAATGGAGCTCCGTATACTGTACGGCTCACGAGAGCAATCAACTGAGCAGAATGCCTGGTGTAATGACCTGTAGGGCGTGCAAGGTATAGATATAGCCTTATGTATCCGAGAACGTCTAAGGAAAGCTATAATCTCTGTGAACTCGGCCCCGTTCCGAGTAGTATGATCCAAGTGAGCACATATGTTGTGCTTTGGATTAATGGACCATCTATCAACCATTTTCCTGAAACACAAGACACAAAACCATTAGTACATAATACATCAAAATTCAGTTCTAAGTGTAATGTTTAAATTCATTCTGTTTCATTCATGCGAATGAATCATGCGACTGAAGTCAGTCAGTTGTTCTTTCATGCGACTGAGCTTGTTCGGGTGAATGAGACATGCGACTGAGTTCAATCTGCTAACTGAGTCCGCGATTGGTTCAATCGGCCGACTGAGCTCATTCGCATGGTTCATTCGGCCGATTGATCCAATTGCAAGTTTCAATCGTGCGATTAGAGTTCATCCGGACAACCAGTCGCCTGTCCCACTGTTCAGTCGCCTGCTGTTCGAATCTTGACCAAAACAAGTGATTTAACATGGGTTACCAGTTCAATAGACTCGCCATTTAGACCCTAATAACCTATTAAACTTAATTTTAACATTTTGCTTAGTTTATGTTGGTTATTAGGGCATTTTTCAGTCCGGTTCTTGTTTCACTCGAATATCACAAATTTGGGTTCCATTCCTTCTGTTTTTGGTGTGATATCAATGCCATCTACCTGTATATAAGTCAACGAACATCAGAAGATCAACTGCAATGTGAAAACAAGGTCTAGAGAAATTTTGGCAGAGTAACGGTACTTGGTGCGATTTAGGAGCAATTGAGGGTGATGAGTGGAATGCGATCGACTATGGCCCTCTAAATACTAAAGCTGAGTTCAATCGACCGACTAGCCTCATTCGCTCAGTTCATTCGGGCGACTGAAGCTCAGTGGTGCGATTGGCCCAGTCAGTCGCATTCAGTTGGCTGACTGAGTCTCAGTCGGTCGACTGACTCATTCGTGCCCTTTCATTCGCACCCTCAGTTAACCGACTGAGTCTCAGTTGGTCGACTGACTCATTCGCACCCTTTCATTCGGTCGAATGGATCATTCTGATAAGCCATTCGGGTGAATGTCTCAATCTTATGTCCAGTCGTGCGAATGGGATCCATTCGCATGGTTGGTCCATACTTATGATCCAGTCGTGTGAATGGGTTACACTTATGAACATTTAGCACTTAAACCCTTTTTACCTGTTGATATTAACATTATGAGCATTTGATCATCTCAGACATGATCATTTTAACTTGAAAAAGTTTTGATCACCTCAGACGTGATCCTTTTACACAATTTAGTCACCTCAGACATGACCGTTTTAAACTTTGAAAACACATGTGGTCATCTCAGACATGACCCTTTTAGTGAGTTGATCCCTTACTGATTTGCATGATATAGTCCGACGAACAAACAAACTAAAATGGCTAACTAAATAAAAATTTAGACTAAATACAAAAATAAAACTTGTTTTTGACTTTTTGTGAGAGATAAATCCTAAGATAAACTTCTATTGGATTTGGTTCCAGACTAGGCAGCTTCAATTTAGTTTGACCACACCTGGACCAATTCAAATTCGGAATCATACAGGCAAGTCAAATCATTTGGGACTTGTTATCAAAACCTTTTGATTCTCAATTCTTGGTTTTCATCCAGAGTCATTAGCAACTTTTAGGAAATCATACCGGAACTATTAGATTACCACATTGATTTGAACTTTCAAGAATTGCAGCTACAATGATTGTCAATATGTTTGTCCTTTTAAATCCATACACAGACTGGTGATAGATTTAGGTTTAATTATTTCAACTAACATTTGTGGATCCCACACTTATATGGTAATCAACATTCCTCAGGAGCTTTTGAGCGGTCTACGGGTATTTTTACAAGAAGAGACTATTCTTAGAGCTTTCAAAGAGAAGCTAATCCTCAGGTCAGTGCCATCGCACAGCAGAGAGGCACACAACCTATCTCCTTGTTAGAGCAACTTAATTTTATTTTGCACAAAATGCACCAACAACATAAGTCATTAGCTTTATAGCATTTTTCTTTCAATTTTTTCGTGCTTTGCTCTATTTATGGTCATCCGCTCACATTTGTGGTGTTTACATGCTCATTACCCCTTATTGGAATATTGTTGATTGTGTTAACCAATGATAAGATGGAAGCCCACAGTCAGTTGAACAACTTAGTTTGTTCTTGAGATCACCATTCAGGTCTAATCATCTATTGTATTGAATCTACCGACATATCAATTGTGGTCTAGCAACCTCTAGGTCTACTCTCGTTGTGTTACCTTAGGAGTTACCAGTTTTTCTATCATCTTCCCTTTTATATTGCTTAGACTACACAGACTTATACTTTGAATTTTTGCATCTTTTCTAAATTAAAATTTTAAAGTCCCTCTTGATTTGTTCCTGTGTACTATCATATTCCAAAGGGTTTGAATCAGTATCACAGATGTGATCTACCTTATATCAGCTTTCCACTCCTTCTCCCTTGTTTTTTTTAATGTTACTTGCTGACTTATTCTCCCCCTAAAATACTAAAATCAAAACTGGTTTAATTATTTCAAGATTTTAATAAATAGCAAAATAACATGAGTTTAATTTAAACAGACTAAAATAAACAAATAAAATAAAATAAAAAAGAAAATTAACTAAACTACATCGGACTACACAAGATCGTCATCAGGAATAACATCACTTTTCTTTTTAACGCCGTTGACCTCTAGCAAATATTGAAAACGTGGTTTATCAAAGGCTTTAGTATAGAGGTCAGCGCGTTGAAAGTCAGTATTAATTTTTACCACATCTATTAAGTTCTTTTCAAAACAGTCTCTTATGAAATGGTATTTAATACCGATGTGTTTGGTCTTTGGATGTTGTACCGGATTTTTAGTTACTGCAATTACAGCAGAGTTATCAACAAAAGTAGGAGTAGAAGAAAACTTTAAACCGTAATCCCGCATTTGCTGTTGAATCCAGATGATTTGTGAACAGCAACGTATTCGGCTTCACAGGTTGACAATGCAACCGATGTCTGCTTCTTACACTGCCAAGTAATTAATCTTCTCCCAAAGAATTGACACCCTGCTGATGTAGACTTGTAATTCATCTTGCAGCCCCCGTAATCCAAGACACTATACGCCATGAGCTCAAAGTCATCATCATGAGGATACCACAACCCAAGTGTGGGTGTACCCTTCAGATAACGAAATATCCTCTTGACCCCGATCAGATGGTTGACCTTAGGCTTAGCCTGATATCTATAACATAAACATGTAGCATACATGATATCAGGTCTTGAGGCAGTGAGATACATGAGGGATCCAATCATTCCTCGGTATATTGTGGCATCTACAAGATCTCCATTGTCATCAGGTGCTATATCGTGATTCGTAGGAAGTGGAGTCCCAGCAGCAGAAGCATTCTCCATGTCAAAACGACTGAGAATGCCTCCTACATACTTGGTCTAATGTAGAAATATCCCATTTGGAGTCTGATCCACCTGTAACCCGAGAAAGAACTTCATCTCCCCCATAGCACTCATCTCAAATTATTTCTTCATAACTGCTTCAAACTCTTTGCATAATTCTTCGTTCTTTGAACCGAAGATTATGTCATCGACATAGATTTGTACTAGCAGTAGGTCTCCATCTTTTTCTTTGATGAACAGTGTGCAGTCAATAACTCCCCTGCGAAAGTCGTGTTTCACAAGATGAGTCGAGAGTTTCTCATACCAGGCCCTAGGAGCTTGATGAAGCCCGTATAAGGCCTTGTCGAGTTTGTAAACTCTGTCCCGATGATAAGGATCTTCAAATCCCTCAGGTTGACTGACATACACTGTCTCTTGAATTTCCCCATGAAGGAATGCACTTTTCACATCTAATTGATAGACCTTAATCTTCATATACGATGCATAGGCAAGGAAGATACGGATGGCTTCCATCCTTGCCACTGGTGCAAACACTTCATTGTAGTCAATCCCCTCGACTTGGCAAAATCCCTGAACAACTAGTCGAGCCTTGTTCCTGATAATGACCCCTTGGTCATCCTTCTTGCATTTGAAGACCCATTTGGTGCCAATGACTTTAGCACCTTTAGGTCTATCTACCAGAGTCCATACTCCTAACTTCTTGAATTGAAGAAGTTCTTCTTGCATGGAACTCACCCATGCCTCATCGTTTAATGCATCACTTACGTATTTTGGCTCAAACTGCGAGACAAAACACCGATAAGCACCATCATGAATGTAATCTTGTTCCATAATAGAGGCATAATCAGCTGAGTACAGCTGATTTCGGGTTTGTACTCCTGATCTGACATCCCCAATGACATTGTCCAAGGGATGATAGACGTTTAGACGTGATCCCGGAGTAGTAGGAACAACTACCTCAGAGGCAAGATTATGAACATTTGGTTCTGCATCTGAGGTAGAAGGAGTTTGAGGTTCCGAAGTCAAAGGTGCATCACCGTTAGATGCTTGTGGACTTTCAGGAACTGAAACCTGTTGCTCCTGACTGTTCTGGTCATCTTTTTCAGCCTCATCTTCAGAGGAGGAGTCACTGTCGTCGACTACTTCCCCTGACTGAGTAGATGATTCTCCTTGTGAAGTCGATGATGTTGAATCAAGAGTTGGTGTATTCAAGATATCATCCATCATCCGAGTAGCCCACTCATCATCAGAAGGAGAGATAGGGATGTTGAAGGACTTAAAGAATCCATCATAGTCGAAAAAGTAGGCAGGTCCTTTGCCAGTAGGTGGTGTGGTATATCTCTGAACATCAACATTACACCACACTTCTACTAGACCTGTTGATTTGTTGTAAACTCTATTGTTCGGTATGTTGTATCCTAGGAAGATTCCTTCATCAGCCTTCTCGCTGAATTTACCTTCTTCAATCGTCTTCAGGAGTGTACACGGCGCGCCAAATGGTTTGAGATACTCTAGATTCGGTTTACGTCGTTGTAGTATCTCATAACATGTCTTTCCATGGCGCTTGACTATCGATTCAGTGTATAACACGTATTAGCCATTGCCTCATTCCAGAATTGGATAAGCAGTTTTGAGTTTGCCAGCATTGTCCGTGCTATTTCTATCAAGCTTCTGTTCTTTCTCTCAGCAACACCATTCATCTGAGGCGTGTATGCAGAAGTGAATTGATGTACAATTCTCTTTTCCTTGCAGTAAGCCTCCATCCACTAGTTCTTGAATTCCGTCCCGTTGTTTGAGCGTACTTGTCTCACCTTTAGCTTGTAGAGAGATTCCAGTGTGGTCACTAACTCCTTGAATGACTCATATGTTTCTGATTTGGACTTTAGAAACATTACCCAAGAGAATCTTGAGTAGTCATCAGTAACTACAAAACAGTACAAGTCGCCTGCAATGCTCTTTGTACTGACTGGGCCAAACAGATCCATGTGAAGAAGGTCAAGAGGAAGTTCTATTGAATGAACTTTCTTTTCCTTATGAGACTTCTTCGTCTGTTTTCCTTTCTTGCAAGCTATGCCAAAATCAGGAAGTTGGAAATTCTTGACATTAACTCCTCTCACAAGATCCTTCTTGATCAAGTGATTCATCTTCCGTTGATTGATGTGACCCATTCTCCTATGCCAGGAGATGGAGTCCTTCTCGGTGGCTTTTGATAGAAAGCACTGAACTTCATGATCCATTGTAGAAGCTGTTGAGAGATCCAAAACATAAAGGCCTTTATATCTTGAAGCTGTCATCAGCACTTGGTCCTCCGGAATCACGTAATCTTTCTTTAGGACGTAACACTTCTTGTTGTCGAATATGACTTTAAAACCTTTATCATAGATTTGGGAAACAGAAAGTAAGTTGTTTTGAAGTTGCTGGACGTAGTTCACCCTATCAAACTTAACTTTCTGATTTCCAACTTCTCCCTGAGCTGTGATATATCCTCCCTTGTTACCCGCAAACGAAACATGCCCTCCTTTTATTTGCCTTACGTTTGATAAAAGAGCCCTGTTTCCTATCATGTGCTTGGATGCTCCGCTGTCTACAATCCACGTGTTGGTTTCAAGACTGTAGTGAACACCCTGCACATACCAAGTAAAACTGTTTGTTTAGGTTAGGAACCCAAACCTTTACTGGCTTGGGTTTCCCAGAGGCATCACACATCATGAATTCCACCCATTAACCCTTAGAGAGTGAGGGTAGCTTAGGTTCCTTCTTGTCATCATTACCAGACACAGAGGATGACTTTTCTTTCCATAATCCATATTTGTGCAATGCTTGTTTGTGATAAACATTCGGCTGGCTGACGGTTGAACATTAGGTTCTCTAGTTCTTCTAGGTGGAGTTAAGGAACTCCTCTTATAAGACCTAGGTTTTGAATTCTGAAATTCAATCTTCTTCCTAGGTGTCTGATAGTAAGGACAAAAGGAAGCAATGTGTCCACACTCTCCACAGTTGTAGCACGACCTGCTATCAACTTTATGATTAAACTTTCTTTATGGAGATGTGTGTGCCACCCTAGTAACATCACTTAGTTTGGGTTTTAACTCTGTGTCTTTTGATGTTTTCTTCTGTTGAACAAAATTAATTGTCTTAACATTTGTAACATCTTTTTCTTTTTGGTTAACTGGTTTTTGACATGAAGCTTGTGAAAGATTAGCATTAGCCGTTCTTTTAGATTCAGATTTGACTTTGTTTGACCCGGACTTTATATTAACCTTTTCAAATTCTTTTTCCAGAATAACGCAAGGCAATTTACCCTTTGCCTTTGAAGTGGCCTCCTTTTGTTTGTTTCCAGATTCAATAGATGAACAGGAGGAATCTGGATCACTAACAAGAGGAGTAGACACCACATGATCCTTGATGGGGTTATTATTTACTAGTCTACTCTTAGTGTTCATCAAGGTCTCAGGTGGTGGTGGAACCACTTTGTAACCCAAACCCTCCCCGTTGTTTCTTTCTCTCACTAAGTGTTGGACTATGTGTGATGAACTTGTCCAACTGTGCAGTTTTTGTTTTAATGAGTTTACTTCTACTTCTATAACTGCCTTTTGCTTCTTAGTGTCTTCTAGGGAGTTTAGATAGTACCTAATGTCATTAGCTTGGTTAAATGCAACTACTTCGGTTTCCCTAAGCTGTTTAGTCAAAAGGTCTATCTTTTCTTTGTAACTATGCTCATTTTGTTTTAATACTCTATTAGCCTCAGTGCACAGTTGCAAATCTTTTACTAAGTTATCATTATGATCTAATAACCTAGCAAATTTCTCATCTATGCTATTTCTAAACGTATTACAATCAGAACAAGCATGATTATCAAACATTTGGTCAGTGGTACTTACCTGAGTTGGTTTAGAAGAGTTAGCCATCAATGCAGCATCAGATGTCTCTGGTTCTGGTGATTCTGTCTTTTCTGTCTTTGCTGTGGTAGTCTCCTCTTTAGGCTTGTAGCTGACCTCTGTTGCAGTTGTCTCTTCAAAATTTGACATCGCTATCTCAACTGCTAGACCTCCTTCACTTGCGGAATCATCGTCAATGTCTTCTACACTTGCAATGTTTGATTCCCCTGGAGAGACAAACTTAAAGCTCCAGTCCTGTCCTTCATCATCATGAGCAGTCAAGGCTTTTGGATCCTTGCTTGATGAAGTAGAACTAGTAGCTTGCTTGTCTTGACGAGTGAAGGATGAGAATGGGTTCCCGTTACCCGTCTTCTTTGGCTTAACACATTCTCTCTTGAAGTGCTCCTTCTCTCCACAGTTAAAGCAGGTCACTTTGCTCTTGTCAAAGCCAAATGTGGTATCCTTAGTAGCTACCAAGTTCTGTCTGGTCTTTTTCAAAAACTTCTTCACCCTCCAGACAGCACTAGCTAAGGCCCACATTATGTCCATTCTCTCAAGCTCCATTTCGTCCACCTGCTCATAGTCCTCGTCTGCCAGATGGCAGTTTCCAATCTTCCCAGCAACAAGTCCATCATAAGAATGAACCACTGTAGCCAAAAGATCCATGTGTTCTCGAGCTACTTCTACAGTCACATTACCGAGGTTCTCGGTCTTCAGTCTAGTAGCCTTTGTTTCAGATCCAATATGATGGGTACAAGAAGACCCCGGTGTGTCTGATCCTGAAGGGGAAGCATGTGAAGGACTCGATGAGCTAGACACAAATGCAGTCTGGAGAGGTGCTCCAGATGTCTTAGCTTGAGGCGTGGCATTGTACAAAGCTGGATTCTGAGTATACGAAGACTTCTGAGCTCTGTACTTCTTCTCGCAGCTTTAGAATGAAGTCATTTATATCCAGCTTTGCCAGCATTCCATTCTATCTCAGGTTAGACACGAATGAAGCCCACTTTTTTGGCAATCTGTCTGCAAAGTTAGTAACTTTCTCTTCCATGGTAGTAGCCACCCCATGTGTATGCAGTTCACTCATCAGATGGTAGAATCTATCTATAACATCGTCCAAACTCTCGTTTCCCATCGATGAGAAGTTATCGAATTCCTTCTTTAACTCCTTAGCCTTGATTGCCTTCAATGAAGCATTCTCGTCGTACCTCTTTTCCAGCTCATCCCATAGTTTCTTGGACTGCTTATTCTTGAGTACCGGTGGAAAATGTCTTTAGGGATAGACTGTGTAATCAATGCATAAACCCTCTTCTCTGCATTATATTTAACTTTCTGCACGTCTGTCATCCCTCCTAAGGTTAGCTTTACTCCATCGACTCCCACCGGCATACTATACCTAATCTCGATAGCTTCCCACAGATTTGGATCCACTCCATTGAGGTAGATCTCAAAACGTTGTTTCCAGTGGGGAAACTCATCTAACGTTAAGAGCTTTGGTGGTTTATTATGATTACCCACCTCACTCTCAAGTAATAGCAGGTTCTGGATCCTAGAGTCCTTCCCAGCAGTAAATGCTGACATTTGATCTTCCATGGCGAATAACTTTAAGTCTACTAGAACAAACTGTCAACTGGTGTGACTGAAGGATGTGATTGGGCTATCCGTGCGAATGAACTATGCGAATGGTTCAATCATGCGGCTGAACTAAGCGATCGGTTCAGTCATGCGAATGAAGCTGATGCGTATGAACATTGCGAACGAATGGTTCAATCGTATGAATGGAGATGCGACTAGGTCCAATCGTGCGTCTGAGCAATGTGAATGAGGTCCAGTCGTGCGAATGGCTCACTCGTGCGATTGAAGCTGCTGTTTTGCGAGAATTTCTAGGTTAAACGTGTTTTAGCTGTAAAAATTCGAAATTTCGCAAGGTCTAATCGCCTAAGTCCGTAGAAACCAAACTTTGATGAGCAGGGAACGTCCAAGATCACTTTTGACACAAAAGATTGCGTTTTTAGTGCAAAAACACAAACTTTTTATCAATCTTGATTGAATCACACGTAATCAAGAGCCAAAGCTCTGATACCAATTGTTAGGACCTGGTATTTGAACGAAATACCTAGTGATTAGCGTGTAAACCAGATCAAATAGTGCGGAATCCTATTTGATTGGCAATCCAATCGATGAGAACACACGAAGAATCAATAAAGAATTAAAACTAACGTTAGAAATTGATTGGGAATCGATCTAATGTGTTCTATGAACTTAGAGAACGAATTGGGAGGCTTCTAGACGGCTAGGGTAAGTCTGGAGTCGTAATAGAATCAATCTCCTTTTTTTTCACGAATTGGGTGGACCATAAGTATGGTTCAGTCGTGCGATTGAACCATATGGTTGATCCATCCGCACGACTCAGTGTTCAGTCGTGCGACTGAGCCAATCTTATGTGTTAATCATACGACTGATCCAGTCTCCTGGTTCAGTCGTGCGACTGAGTCAATCGTATGAAGTTATTCATGCGTGTGGTTCATTCGCATGGGCCATTCGCATGAGAACTTCATTATGTTAAGTTTGAATGTATTAATTAATAAACATTATGTGTAACCATTCAAACAATCACTAACCTAATTAACCAATTCAATATCGACTCATTAATGAAATATTAGACATTACAAATCACAAACAATCAATATCATTTCATTAATCATATCAAATTACATCCGAATCAGATAAACAAGATCTATTACATTTCATATCATGATCTAGGGACATAGATGTATCAACAGTTACACTGGTCAATTTCATTTGAAAGATTTATAGGAGCATGTGCAATGTACAGACGCATTAGCACTGTTTAGGTGCTGAGCACTGTTCAGGTGCATGACCTCTTTAGGAACGCCTAACACTTAGAATTATTTGAGATACTGATATTGTTTAGGCACATGAGATTTTGTAAGACACCCAACACTTAACCAAGAATTTCAGACTTATGACTACTGTTTAGGTGCATGAGGATTACTCAAAACATCTAACATTAGCATAAAACTGAAATTCCATCGTACGTCTAAACAGGACTTATGAACACTGTTTAGGAGCATGAAATATCCATACGTCTAACACTTGATTATTTTTCACCAAAATCATTCAAATCACAATTTTGATAATATTCACTTTTCATCAAAGAACTTTCTAAACTTTGACCAACACAATTACTTTTTGACTGATCTTTAACTTTTGACTAAAAACTTTGACTTTTGACCACAAGCTTTGACTTTTTGACCAAAATAAATTTTTTTATTTGTTTCCTGTCATTTTAGTCCAAAAATTTTATGAAATGACAAACATTCTCAATTATTTGCAAGAAGCTTTTCATATTTTTAAAACTTTTTAGGTTCATTTTTTTAAACATCTCAAACACACACAACTTTGAATATTTTTGCATCATTCTTTTTCATCCAAACATTTAGATTGAAAAATCTTTATCATCTTTACTCCCCTAAACTTTTAAGTTTTCAAACTTAGAAGTTTATAAAAGCTAATATATGAAGTAAAACCATTCAATATTAACATGCCTGCACACAAAAGATCATGAAAAAATTAAAATAAAGCAGAATAAAATTCTACACATTGAATTATATTGCCTGCAGTGATTTCATATCAGATAATAATCAGCACATTGAAGTGAAAAAAATGTGAATAGTCATAGACAATGATTAAATCCTGATCAAGTAAGTTCCAGGTTAGTGTTTCCACAGCAAAGGAGACACAAGATCTAATGATATACAATGACTGCTCTGGCAAAAGAATCAGTTCACTTGCTTTTTCAATTCTTAGATGTATTAAGGTTTAATTAGATATGACATTATGTAATCCACACTTAGACTTAGAGTGTTCAACCCTCGTCAAGATATGCAAGAAATCACTTTTACTCAACTTTAAAAACCTGTCATATATGTATACCAGATCTCATGTTTAGGTCAATGAGAGAATCATCATGGTTAAACCAATTGATAATCTCTAAGAAAACCATCGTGGACAAGCCATTAGGTAATCCCCGAATCCGTTTCATAAAAAAATAGATAGAGATGATTCATAAGAATCATAGGGCATCCATTTTGGACTTTATAAAGGATTGTGCACATTGGCATATTCTGCATCAGGTGAGAATATCCAGGTCTGTAATGATTTACAATAGAGGATATCTCGTCACTTCAGGTCTATGATGACTCATAACAGAGAAGTGAACAGATGCAGTAAACAGATCTCATGGTACCACATATTAAGTCAGGGTGAGATTGTGACTTTACAAGCAATCAATCAGAAAAGTCAAGACAACTCTTTAGAACTAAGATGGACACACACAAATGCATAGATGACTTAATTCAATCACAAGAATCTATTTTTTCAGTATAATTACATGATCTTGCGTGCAATTCATATCTGATCATGTCAGACTTTATTAGCGAGTGAAATATGCAACTGATTAAACTGATGTACTATCATTTCCCACAAATTGCAAACACACATATAATCCTAACATTTATAACTACTAAAGAATTATTTTTGTATTTTCATTTTATAAGTTTCTCTTTGTTTTTGCATTTTCTGATGTTGTATTTTCTTTTTCATTTAACACACACACAATATACATAATCAGGCAGTTAACAATGACAGTTTAACGTTGATTTATTTAAGAAAATTGAAGGAGGGTTATTATCATTTTGAAAGAGAAAAATAGTTTTCAATATGATTAATCAGACCGATTGACTCAACTAAGTACTCAAACCTTCCTAGTAGGAAGATTTGGTAAACAAGTCAGCCAGTTGTTTTTCTGTTGAAATTTGAATCAAAATGATTAAACTTTTTCAGAGTTATCTCTGAGAAAATGATATCGAATTTCGATATGTTTGTTTTAGAATGTTGGATAGGATTAGCAGTAAAGACATTGCAGCAGTGTTATCAATGTAAATAGGAGTTTTAAAAAAATTGAACCCGTAATCGAGTAGTTGATTTTGCAACTAGAGGATTTGAGAACATCCTGCTGAGGCAACAATGTACTGGTTTCTATAGTTGAGACTAAGACATTTTCTGTTTCTTACATTGCCATGAGACTAATCGAGGTCCTAAAAACTGACAACCACCCGTGGTAGAGTTTCTATCTTGACAACATCCCCCATAATCACTATCAGTATATCCATATAACTCGAAGTTTCCTTCATAGGATACCATAACCCTAGGGATGGTTTTCCTTTAAGATATCTGAATATGCGTTTGACAACAATAAGGTGAGATTCCTTCGGTTCTGATTGATACCTCGCACAGACACAAACAGCATACATTATGTTAGGTCTAGATGCAATTAAGTACATTAAAGATCCAATCATAGATTTGTATAAAGTTTGGTCAATTGATTTTCCTTTAGGATTAGGATCAATATTGGTGTTTATGTCAGTAGGAGTTGTAATAGATTGACAATCTTGCAGCTTCAATTTCTTCAACAACTTATCAACAAACTTCACTTGATTGATAAAGATGTCGTCTGCAGATTGTGTAAATTGTAATCCAAGAAAGAAATTAATCTCTCCCATATAACTCATTTGGAAACGAGATTTCATTATTTCTTCAAAATCTGAATAGAGTTTCTGACTGGTTGATCCAAGATAATATCATTCACATACACTTGTACACACAGAAGATTAGATGCATCCTTCTTGATGAATAAGGTAGGATCAATCTTTCCTTGTGTATAACCATGTTGGAGCAAGTGTTGTGACAATGTTTCATACCAGATTCTTGGGGCTTGATGTAGACTATACAGTGCTTTGCTGAGCTTGTACACACAATGAAGAAATTCAGCATCTTCAAAACCTTAAGGTTGCTTAACATACATATCATCGATGATGGTCCATACAAAAATGCACCCTAACATCCATTTGATACACTTTGAATTTCATATAAGAAGCATATGCCAGGAAGACCTGAATTGCTTCTAGTCTTGCAACTGGAGAAAATACTTCATCATAATCTATTCCTTCCTCCTGAGTGTATCCTTGAGCTACTAATCGAGCTTTGTTTCGAATGATAATTCCTCTGCCATCTTATTTATTTCTGAATAACCATTTTGTCCCAATGGCATTTTCTCCTTCGGTAAATCCACTAGATTTCACACTTCTTATTTCTAAATTGTAATAAATCTTCTTGCATTGCTTCAATCCAACTGTTGTCATTCAAAGCCTCTGTAATGTTTTTAGGGACCATTTGAGAAAGAAAAAATGAGTACAAACAAACATTTGCTTGTTTAGAGTGTTGTCTCATTGTTTTTTATTTAAAGGACCAATAATCTGAGAGATAGGATGTCTCTTGTGAATGCGAGCAGTTGGAATCTCTTCTTGTTGAACATTCACATCCAGATTAGATTGGTTTAGTTCGGAGAGCTATTGCAATAAAGTTGAGGAATGTGGAATACTATTTGGAACTTGAGTTGGAGAATTGACAAAGTAATCAAACTTGTCATTCACATCTATATCTCCGGATATAGATGAAGTTCCAGGCTCAAGATGGTGAATTTCTGGACCATCATTAGGAATAGGTTGAGAATTATCAGAATCTTCAGGAACTTGTTGATGCTCAAGGTTTTGTTGCTCAAAATTCTTTATAGAGAATAAAGGATCTCATGCAAAAGAAAAAAAAATAGATAATCTGGACTTGAATCATCCATATCATCTGAATCATAATCTTCACTAAAAGTTCCCAGATCTCCTGTTTGTTTCCTGTTGCACATGGAGATTCAATCAGATTAGAGTTAAATGAATTTGTTAATGAATCTAAATCAAATAACCAATTTCGACCATTTGCAACTGATGGAAGGTGTTTTCAAGGAATTTAGCATTGAATGTTTCAATAATAACATTTGTCTTAGAGTTATAAATTCTTTACGCTTTTGAAGCGGATGAATATCCAAGAAAGAATCCTTCATCAGATTTTGAATTAAACTTGCCAAGATGATCATTTGAGTTTAAAATCAATACAGGACAGCCAAAAGATTTAAGAAAATCAATATTAGGTTTCCTGCCAAACATTAACTCATAAGGAGTTTTCTGTTTATCCTTAAGCAACAAAGTACGATTTTGAATGAAATAAGCTGTTGATATTGCTTCATTCCAGAATGTGATAGGAATCATTGCATCAGCTAACATTGCTCGACCAGCTTCAATCAAAGTTTTGTTCTTCCTTTCTGTAACTCCGTTTTGTTGTGGAGTTCGAGGAGCACTGAACTGATGAGCTATTCCTTTTTCTGCACAAAAACTGTCAATATTAGCATTTTTAAATTCAGTTCCATTATCACTTCTGATTATTTTAACTTTTTGATCTAACTGATTTTCCACTTTAATGATAAATTCTTTTAAAAGATCAGGTGTTTCAGATTTTGAATGAAGAAAGAAAACCAAGTAACTCATGTATAATCATCAATGATGACTAAACAGTATAGTATCTTTCCGATACTCTGTATGTTTACATGACCAAAAAGATCCATATGTAACATTTGTAACGGTTTTGAATTTGAATTTATTTGTTTGGTCTTATAAGACGCTCTATGTTGTTTTCCTTTCAAGCATTCTTTACAGAGATCAGAAGTTGAAAACTTCTTTCAAGGAAAACCAATAACATGGTTTCCTGCTACAAGCTTGTTCATGTTCTTGAAGTTTTAGTGACCGATTCATCTATGCCAAAGCTGACTTTCATCATTAGATGTTCTAGAAATGAGGCATGTTGTTTTCGTAGAGGGATCAACTTGTGACATGTCTAGTTGTAAACATCTCTGTCACGCACAACTTTGACAACAACCCATTCTTTGCTGTTCTGAAACCCTGGCTTTAAAATATAACAAAAAGTATCATCAAATAAAGTAGAGTAAGATTTATCACATATTTGTGAAACACTCAAAGATTGATATTTAATTATTCACAAAAGTTGACATTGTCTGTCACACCCTCAAAATCCACTTGCGGAGTTTTACCGCGAGGCGTGTGAACAACCAGGATCACAGTCAATAGTTACTCAGAACGACTCTAAATGCCATAATTTAAACAAAATCAACCAAAATACAAACTTTAAACAATGCGGAAGCGTTTTGAGAACAACCCAAGTCAATAAAGTATAATTATGGCAAAACAAGTGCCAACCAAAAGAGTAAACTATAATTGTTAAAACGTTAAATTGTCTTGAAGCATCGTGTCTTAAAATGCAATGAACCGTACAGTGCTCCTATGGCAAGCAAGCTAAGGACCTGAGAAAAGCATACTAAAATGTCAACACATAGGTTGGTGAGTTCAAGAGGTTGAGTTCAATAAACATGTAAACTGTTGTGATATATATAAGCAGTGTATGGTAATAGATAGCTAGTCTATTATCAGTAAATATTAATACATAGTGATTTTGCAATTGAAGCTGACTGTGATAGTTGTTGCCTCCTGTCACGACTTACCATGTCGTGACAATGTTCAATAGGAAAAATTGCACCCGTTTGACCTCGAATCACACAGGTGGGGCTCGTCAGACCAGTAGTACTACCCAAGTTTCCCCGCTATTAATATTAACAATTCAAAAGTGTGAGGACTTTTCCCATGGTAAACAGCACTATATTAATATTATACACAACTTAAATAATAAAAGCGTTCGTATAAATACCAGTATGCTATCTCCCCCAAAGAGATTAAGTAAAGAGTGGGGCATGAACTCACCTGATGTATACAAAGAGTACTTAGGGTTATTGAGAAACGAGAGGATAGCCAACCTTCACAGGTTACCTAGATCGTGTGAGTACATAAGTACGTGTAAATAAAAGACATGTGAAACCCTAATCATACCAAAACCAAAGACTCAAGCTTTCAAAAAAATAGACACGTTTGACCTAATTGACCCGTTTGACCCGTTGGTGACATTATGAGTTATAATTCAAATAAAGCCAATGAGCACATACAACATACATGATTAACATTCAAATAGTATCATACGTATGCTATATCAACTAGGTGTATCACTTAGATCATCATACTATCAAGTACTATACAAGTCATGCGAATCTAGAACTAACATATCCATTAGTTATATTACAACTAACATGTCACACAAAGTTCAACTATTCATCACATGCCATGTGAAGCCACTCACGACTTCACATCCTAAACCCTGCCAATCCTACTAAGTAGGGGCCTCAGATCCGCACGCGTGTATAATGATCATAACCATATTCTTTAAGCATATGCATTGCATTCACAACATCACAACAATCAATTACCAGACCCAAGCATGATGTCCTACCCTACACAACATCCAAACCATACATGATCACCAAAGTCCAAATATCACCATGATTATCCAAGCATGCCATACAACTAATTTAACACGTTCTATCACACTAGAATTATCCTTGAACATACTAGTAGGCTCCTATCATCCCAAACATGATCATAACATCATACATCAACGTTTAGACAAATAAAGTTTCCCTTTTGAGAAAGAACATCCCAAATCTATCAAACATCCAAAGCATACATGAATTCATCAATAATATACCAATTCAAGCTCATACTAACATCTAAGCATGATCAACCATATCCAAACATCATAATTCACCAATTCATATCCAAAAGTTACTATCTTTAGTAATGTATGAACTATAACATGTTTTCTTGAATTTCCAATGATCACAACAACAATCTAACATCTAATTATCACCATGAACACATCCATAACATCATAACATCCATAGTTCAACATTTCATGCAAATAAGTTACTATTATTAGTAACCTATGAACATCAACCCTAAATCATCAATTTCTTGCAAGATTCATGATTCCTAACATTCATACAACTTATTAATCACCACACATTCATCAAACAACCATCATTCACCCATAATCATGCCCATGATTAACCCACTAACAGCATGTAATTCATCCATGATCGACGTTAACTAACATGCATTCAACCTAACTAACATATAAACATCATCAAACAACATCCAATTCGACCTAATGAGGATCAATTTCGAATCTAAGGTTCGGCCCTAATGAACCATTCACAAAAACTCAAAAAATCTAACCTTTAAACGCGTGTTAACTTGCAATTATTGATTCTAACGTGTTCTAAACCTTGAAATCGACCAAATCGATGCTTCCTTGATGATTCTAGGCTGAATTCGAAGAGAAGAGGGGAAGAGAAGCTTGATCGCGGCCGAAGGGTGAATTAGGGTTTGAAGTTTTGTTTTATTAATTTAATTTACACATTTACCCTTTTAACCCTTGTATTTGTATTTTATAAAAACTAAGCTTTAAACTCTTTGTAAAGTGTTTTTAACTTCATAATAAAAGATATAAACTTATAGAATTCATTATATATCTTATCTTTATAAAAACACAAGACATACGAATAAATAGCACGTTTCCGCATTACGCGATAAATTCTTTAATTAACCTTTTAAAATGTGTAAACACATAAACATAACCCAATACTCACATAATCACTTAGATTCACATCAAATTAACATATTCATTATTATTAGCACCAACGTTAAACGACAACTAGTGTGTGCTCACGACACGTGTATACAAGACTTAACGGAACTAACGGAGCTTGGTAACAGAAATTTACCGGATATCACATTATCCCCATGTTGAAAGAATTTTCGTCCTGAAAATTGCGTTACATGGTGAGAGTGTTCCATCACCGGTTTCCATCACTGGTCTACTGCATTGGCACACAGAAATCGAAAATGGGTGAGTTTTGGATGAGTTGTCACATCATCCCCATGTTGAAAGAAATTTCATCCCGAAATTTAAATCAATACCTTCGTCTGTTGGCATCGTCCCTTCGAATAGTGAGGGTACTTAAGCTTCATTTGATCTTCCCGTTCCCATGTGAATTCCGGTCCACGTCGCGAATTCCAACGGATTTTAACAATAGGTATCTTGCTCTGCTTAAGTGTTTTCACCTCACGATCCATCACCTCAACTGGTTCTTCAACAAAATGCAATTGTTCATCCACCTGAATTTTTCTAGTGGTACGACCGTGTTTCATCAGTTATGCACTTCTTCAAGTTTGACACGTGAAATACATCATGAATTCCACTTAGCGAATCAGGTAGGGCTAATCGATAGGCTACTGGACCTACTCTTTCCACTATCTCAAATGGTCCAACGTACCTCGGATTTAGTTTCCCTCGTTTACCAAACCGAACTACGCCTTTCCATGGTGAGACTTTCAACAAAACCTTGTCACCAACCTGAAACTCTAAAGGTTTCCGTCTCTTGTCAGCATAACTCTTTTGCCTGTCTCGCGCTGCAGCCATACGGTTCCGTATCTGTATAATTTTCTTAGTCGTCTCATGAATTAACTCGGGACCTATTATCTGACTATCACCAATTTCTGCCCAGCAAACCGGTGATCGAAATTTTCTCCCATACAACGCCTCGAAAGGTGCTGTCTGTATACTAGTGTGATAACTGTTGTTATAAGAAAACTCCACCAATGGCAGGTGAATTTCCCAGTTATTCCCGAAGTCAATCACACAAGCACGTAGCATATCCTCCAACGTCTGTATAGTACGCTCACTCTGACCATCCGTCTGTGGATGATATGCAGTACTCATATCCAAACGTGTACCCAAGGATTTCTGCAATGATTGCCAGAAATGTGACGTGAAACGAGCGTCACGGTCGGAGATAATTGAGATCGGTACCCCGTGTCTCGAAACGATCTCCTTGAGGTACAGGCGAGTCAACTTCTCCATCTTGTCGGTTTCCTTTATTGCAAGGAAATGAGCAGACTTTGTCAATCGATCCACAATAACCCATATCGTGTCACAACCAGTACTAGTCCGGGGTAGCTTAGTAATAAAATCCATGGAGATTTGTTCCCATTTCCACATTGGAATCTCGGGTTGTTGTAATAGTCCGGATGGTTTTTGATATTCCACTTTTACCTTGAGCAGGTCAAACACTTGCTCACATACGTAGCTACATCCGCTTTCATGTTAGGCCACCAATAGTGAGCCTTTAGGTCATGATACATCTTTTCGGATCCAGGATGTATAGAATACTTAGATTTGTGTGCCTCGCTCATAACTAAATCTCTCAGATTTCCATGAACAGGCACCCAAAGTCTATCCATGAAATACCAAATTCCATCCTCTTTCATCACTAGCTGCTTATCCATTCCCTTAACAATTCAGAACCAATATTTTCCACCTTTAAAGCTTCTATTTGTGCCTCCTTAACTTGTTCGGGCAGTTGGGTACTGATAGTAGCTATAAAGCTCGCACCCGTCGGGGTTTAGCTGTTTCCTTCCTGCTAAGGCATCGGCAACTATGTTCGCCTTTCCCGGATGATACTTAATTGCGCAATCATAATCACTTAGTAGTTCCACCCAACGTCGCTGCCTCATATTCAACTCTTTTTGCTCAAAGATATGTTGAAGACTCTTGTGATCGGTGTAGATAGTGCACTTGGTACCGTACAAATAATGTCTCCAGATCTTTAAGGCAAAAACTACTGCACCCAATTCTAAGTCATGGGTAGTATAGTTCTTCTCATGAACCTTTAGTTGTCTCGAGGCGTAAGCTATCACCTTGTCTCATTGCATCAAGACACAACCCAATCCTTGAATGGATGCATCGCAATACACCACAAAGTCATCTGTTCCCTCGGGTAATGCTAATATCGGGGCAGTACAGAGTTTTTGTTTTAATAATTGGAAAGCTGATTGTTGACTCTCAGCCCATTTGTATGTCGTTCCTTTGTGAGTCAAGGCTGTGAGAGGTTGTGCGATCTTAGAAAATCCTTCTATGAATCGGCGGTAATATCCTGCTAATCCAAGAAATTTCTTATCTCGCTTGGCGTTTTGGGTGTAGTCCAATTCTTTATCGCCTCAATTTTGGCAGGATCAACGTGTATTCCTTTCTCATTAACAATATGACCTAGGAATTGTACCTCTCTTATCCAAAAGTCACACTTTGAGAATTAGCATACAGCTGCTCATTTTTCAACAGTTCTAAGATCATTCGTAAGTGCTCTTCATGCTCCTCCTTGGTCCTAGAGTATATCAGTATATCATCGATGAACACAATGACAAACTGATCAAGATAAGGTTTGCACACGCGGTTCATGAGGTCCATGAACACAGCAGGTGCATTAGTCAATCCAAAAGGCATGACCAAGAACTCATATGACCATAACGAGTACGAAATGCAGTCTTGGGAATGTCTTCTTCTCGAACTCTGAGTTGATGATAACCAGATCTCAAGTCAATCTTCGAGTAATAGCTTGATCCTTGAAGCTGATCGAACAAGTCGTCGATACGAGGTAAAGGGTATCGGTTCTTGACTGTTACTTTGTTTAACTCTCGATAATCGATGCACATCCGGAATGTGCCATCCTTCTTCTTAACAAAGAGTACAGGAGCTCCCCAAGGTGATGTACTAGGTCGAATAAAACCCTTATCCAGAAGCTCCTGAAGTTGTGACGACAACTCCTGTAGTTCGTTTGGTGCTAATCGATAAGGTGCCCTAGTAATCGAAGCTGCGCCGGGAGTCAACTCAATCTGGAATTCCACTTGGCGGTGCGGTGGTAATCCAGGAAGATCTTCTGGGAACACCTCCGGAAAGTCGCGTACTACGGGAATATCCTCCATTCTCTTTTCTTCCTTTTTCTTATCGGTTATAAGTGCTAGGATAGCCACGTGGCCCTTTCGTAACAACTTTTGAGCTTTCATATACGAGATGATGCCTATCATAGCACCACTCCTATCACCTTTGACGGTAAGAACTTGATCACCAACCGGGATCCGTATAATCTTCTCGTGACATATGACTTCCGCTTGCTTGCTAGAGAGCCAATCCATGCCTATCACAACATCAAAACTCCCCAGCTTAACAGACATGAGATCTATAGCGAAAGTAGGACCAGCAAGTTCTATCCTACAGTCTTTAAGGATATGCGTTACATGGATTTGTTTACCGTCAGCTAATTCCATAGTGTATTTAGATTCTAAAGCAGAGGGTATATCACTTAAAAGACTACAGAATTTTAAGGACACAAAACTCCTATCGGCTCCAGTATCAAATAGTACCGTAGCAAAACAACCATTAACAGGAATCTACCAGTAACAGTTGTGGGATCATTTAGAGCCTCACCTGAGCCAATGACGAAGGCTCTCCCTTTGGCTCCATCTTTATTGCCGCCATTTCCAGTGCCATTTCCACCATTGTTGTTATTATTACCATTGTTGTTGTTGTTCCCATGGTTGTTGGTGTTGTTGTTGTTGTTGTTGTTGCCATTCCGTTCCTCCTTAGTTGTGGGCAGTTTCGCTTGTAATGCCCTTCTTTTCCCACATCAAAACAACCCTTGGAGTTTCTTGAGATTGTTGTGGCCTCCTCATTAGTTCACCACGGCAATCCTTCGCAGCGTGTCCAATCTTCCACAACGTTGACACTTGAAGCTATCACACCGTCCCACATGGTGGTAGTTACACCGTGGGCATTTGGGATTCTGCCGCCGTAACCGCTGGGTCCTTGGTTATTTGGGGCAGTTTGGTTGAAATTGCGGTTATTATCGAACCGCCGCTGTTGCTGCTGAACTGGCTGTTGCTGCTGTTGGGATTGTTGTTGACCGCCAGACGATGATGATGATGATTTGTTATGCTGTTGCTGGGAGCATCCCACTTCCTTTTGTTGTCGGCACGCTCACCACAACGCCCCGTTTGGGTAACCACCCTTGCTCTACCGCCTGATCAGTAAGTTTATGGGCAATTTGGATGACCTGCTGAATCGTAGTCGGGTTAGAAGCTGTTACCATACTTTGGATTTCAGGCACCAATCCTGTATGTAGTGCTCGATTCCTTATGTGTCTCATTAACCATTCCTGGACATAATGTAGCCAACTCATGAGTACGGGTCGTGTTAAGCCTCAATTTCTGAACCCTTCATCTTGAGCTGCCAGAATTCCATCTCCAATTTTGCACCTCGTTTCGAGGACAGTACTCCTCGATCATCATATCCTTGAACTCATTCCAGGGGAGTCCATTTTCCATCGCTTGTCCAAGCATCTGGACTTGCGCGTTCCACCAAGACAGGGCAGCACCATCCAAAGTCCCGGTGGCATACTTTACTTGATCCGCTGGTGGACAGTTACATTTGGAGAAAACGGACTCAGTCTTCTCAAACCAGCGTACAAGCCCTACAGCACCCTCTGTACCGCTGTAGGTGTGTGGTTTACAGTCCATGAAGGACTTGTATGTACACACTGGTGGTCCTGTTTTAACACAACACACATTAATCAAACATCCCCTAAAGTTATAAAGGATATCAGATTTGTTTTTCTGTCATTGTTTACCTGCTGGCTGACCCGCGTGGGCAGCAGCCACTACCGCCTGAACATGCTCATTAATTAGAGCAGCCAATTCTGCAGGAGTCATGTTAATAGCACCACCACCCTGTTCTCCGGTGCCACGTCCACGTCCGCGTCCACGACCACGTCCACGTCCACGTCCACGAGCGTCCATTCTTTTCACTTTATATTCACAATACAATAATGAGTAACATCATACATTTAACTCATTGAAGCGTAGTAAACAGTAAATGAAAGAAATAACGTATCATCACAACCACAACATTCATAACAAAAATAATAACCAAAGTAAATAAATTGCAATAAGTCACAATGTATTTAGCAATGTCAAAATTGAAGTTTTGTCGTTCGTGTGGGGAAACAACCCTTCCCACATAGGTTTCAAAAAGAAAACACTACATAGTCTAAGTCATATAAAGAAGTCAATCGACAATGTCTGACCCATCACTATCATCCTCCATCTCCTCCGGTTCCTCTTCCTCGGGTCCCTCCTCGGGATCCCCCTCATCCTCAGATGCTGCGGCAGGAGCAGGAGCTATAGCAATCTGGAGTGCTGCTAGTTGAGCTTCTAAAATGGCAATCCTATTATCGGCTTTGGCGTCCCGCTGTTCACGAGCAGTCACGCATCCTTGGAGTGCCATAACACCATCTTGCATATGGTGACAACCGTTCAGCGTCTTCCCGTGTTCTTCCTTGAGTTCGTCCAATTGATGTCTCAGGTTGTACACCTCTTGCTGTAGTGTACAGACATCACCCGTGAGTCGTCTTACACGATTGTTCAGTATCCAGTGCAGCCATTAGTGCAGCAATCAGTTGCTCGTTGGACTGCGCCGTTCGTGGGAGTGAAAGCATGGGTTGATTGGTATTTTTCCTAGTCCTTGGCTTTAGGACAGGTACGCGTTCCCTAAACATGATGTGGTCAACAAACCTAGGATAAGAACGCCAGTCTCGCGGAGGGTCACGCTTCATCAATGCGAACGGTTGATCCCAGTCAATCTCCTCTCGGGGATAAGCCAGTCGGGGCCAATCGAATCCATCATCAGGTACAGGTGCGGGAGGTGGGGATTCAGATCGTGTAGGTGATTCGGGTCGTTTACCCGGAGCTCTTGAAGACGATGCCATGCTGCAGAGAGTGTGACGTGTATGCCAATGAGTATACAATAAATGGGAGTAAGGCACAGGTAACTAACTAACTGTGTGCGGTTATAGTCTATGTGTATGCAACCTAGTTCCCTATAACCAATGGCTCTGACACCAATCTGTCACACTCTCAAAATCCACTTGCGTTGTTTTACCGCAAGGCGTGTGAACAAACCAGGATCACAGTCAATAGTTACTCAAAACGACTCTAAATGCCATAATTTAAACAAAATCAACCAAAATACAAACTTTAAACAATGCGGAAGCGTTTTGAGAACAACCCAGTCAATAAAGTATAATTATGGCAAACAAGTGCCAACCCAAAAGAGTAAACTATAATTGTTAAAATGTTAAATTGTCTTGAAGCATCGTGTCTTAAAATGCAATGAACCGTGCAGTGCTCCTATGGCAAGCAAGCTAAGGACCTGAGAAAAGCATACTAAAATGTCAACACATAGGTTGGTGAGTTCAAGAGTTTGAGTTCAATAAACATGTAAACTGTTTGATATATATAAGCAGTGTATGGTAATAGATAGCTAGTCTATTATCAGTAAATATTAATACATAGTGATTTTGCAATTGAAGCTGACTGTGATAGTTGTTGCCTCCTGTCACGACTTACCATGTCGTGACAATGTTCAATAGGAAAAATTGCACCCGGTTGACCTCGAGTCACACAGGTGGGGCTCGTCAGACCCAGTAGTACTACCCAAGTTTCCCCGCTATTAAATATTAACAATTCAAAAGTGTGAGGACTTTTCCCATGGTAAACAGCACTATATTAATATTATACACAACTTAAATAATAAAAGCGTTCGTATAAACCAGTATGCTATCTCCCCCAAAAGAGATTAAGTAAAGAGTGGGGCATGAACTCACCTGATGTATGCAAAGAGTACTTAGGTTTTATTTGAGAAACGAGAGGATAGCCAACCTTCACAGGTTACCTAGATCATGTGAGTACATAAGTACGTGTAAATAAAAGACATGTGAAACCCTAATCATACCAAAACCAAAGACTCAAGCTTTCAGAAAAATAGACACGTTTGACCTAGTTGACCCGTTTGACCCGTTGGTGACATTATGAGTTATAATTCAAATAAGCCAATGAGCACATACAACATACATGATTAACATTCAAATAGTATCATACGTATGCTATATCAACTAGGTGTATCACTTAGATCATCATACATCAAGTACTATACAAGTCATGCGAATCTAGAACATAACATATCCATTAGTTATATTACAACTAACATGTCACACAAAGTTCAACCTATCATCACATGCCATGTGAAGCCACTCACGACTTCACATCCTAAACCCTGCCAATCCTACTAAGTAGGGGCCTCAGATCCGCATGCGTGTATATGATCATAACCATATTCTTTAAGCATATGCATTGCATTCACAACATCACAACAATCAATTACCAGACCCAAGCATGATGTCCTACACTACACAACATCCAAACCATACATGATCACCAAAGTCCAAATATCACCCATGATTATCCAAGCATGCCATACAACTCATTTAACACGTTCTATCACACTACAATTTATCCTTGAACATACTAGCAGGCTCCTATCCCCAAACATGATCATAACATCATACTTCAACGTTTACACAAATAAAGTTTCCCTTTTGAGAAAGAACATCCCAAAATCTATCAAACATCCAAAGCATACATGAATTCATCAATAATATACCAATTCAAGCACATACTAACATCTAAGCATGATCAACCACATCCAAACATCATAATTCACCAATTCATATCCAAAAGTTACTATCTTTAGTAATGTATGAACTATAACATGTTTCTTGAATTTCCAATGATCACAACAACAATCTAACATCTAATTAT
The DNA here is from genome assembly GCA_025506515.1 of Flaveria trinervia. NCBI lineage: Eukaryota > Viridiplantae > Streptophyta > Magnoliopsida > Asterales > Asteraceae > Flaveria > Flaveria trinervia. The sequence continues at coordinate 29,889,338 of CM046442.1, forward strand.
CACCATGAACACATCCATAACATCATAACATCCATAGTTCAACATTTCATGCAAATAAAGTTACTATTATTAGTAACCTATGAACATCAACCCTAAATCATCAATTTCTTGCAAGATTCATGATTCCTAACATTCATACAACTTATTAATCACCACACATTCATCAACAACCATCATTCACCCATAATCATGCCCAAAATCGAATTAGGGTTTGACTAGAATCAAAACCCATGATTAACCCACTAACAACATGTAATTCATCCATGATCGACGTTAACTAACATGCATTCAACATAACTAACATATAAACATCATCAAACAACATCCAATTCGACCTAATGAGGATCAATTTCGAATCTAAGGTTCGGCCCTAATGAACCATTCACAAAAACTCGAAAAATCTAACCTTTAAACGCGTGTTAACTTGCAATTGATGATTCTAACGTGTTCTAAACCTTGAAATCGACCAAAATCGATGCTTCCTTGATGATTCTAGGCTGAATTCGAAGAGAAGAGGGGAAGAGAAGCTTGATCGCGGCCGAAGGGTGAATTAGGGTTTGAAGTTTTGTTTTATTTAATTTTAATTTACACATTTACCCTTTTAACCCTTGTAATTTGTATTTTATAAAAACTAAGCTTTAAACTCTTTGTAAAGTGTTTTTAACTTCATAATATAAAGATATAAACTTTTAGAATTCATTATATATCTTATCTTTATAAAAACACAAGACATACGAATAAATAGGCACGTTTCCGCGTTACGCGATAAATTCTTTAATTAACCTTTTATAAATGTGTAAACACATAAACATAACCCAATACTCACATAATCACTTATATTCACATCAAATTAACATTATTCATTATTATTAGGTCACCAACGTTAAACGACAACTAGTGTGTGCTCACGACACGTGTATACAAGACTTAACGGAACTAACGGAACTTGGTAACGGAAATTTATCGGATATCACATTGTCGAAGCTTATTATTCCGTTAGATACCGTTCCTTCACCAGTTATCTTTCCTCTGGAATCTCCACCAAATGCAACATGAGTTCCATCGTTTTGTTTAAAATCTTGCAGCAAGGCTTGATTGCTAGTCATGTGCCAGCTACACCCACTGTCAACATACCATGTGTTTACTGGTCTATGTGGGCGTACCTGCATGCAAGAATTTTAAGAAGAGTTAGTAACCCAAGCCGAGATGGTCTTGGGCTTTCCAAATTTATCAATAATGGTAAACTGTTTGAAATGAAGTTAGTTTACATTAGGTTTATTTTGAACTTGGTGATTTTTAAATCCTCTTTTGAAAACAGTTTGATTATCTTTTCTTTGTTTTGTTTTTAAAACATTAAATCTGTTTTCAAGTTCATCGTCAAGAAATTTTGAACCATTGTTTGAAACATTATAAGATGTTTTCTTGTTATATGTTTCATTTTTTATTCTCACTGAACGTGGAATAAATTGTCTTTGATTATACTGTTGTGATCTGACATTATACAGATTGTCATAGTCTGAATTGATTCTTCTAGATAATCTCAAACCCAGAGAAGGTGATTTTGTTAGATTTTGATATCCATTATAATGATTTCTTTGAAACTTTGGATTAGGATATCCTTGATTGTCATAAATTTTTCTAGGTGAGTTTTTCTTGAAGAAACAATCATGTATATTGTGATTTCTTTCATCACTTAAAGCACAGTATTTGTTGAAATATCAATCAATTGTGTTGTGATTTGTCATATCACATATGTGACAATATTTGTTGAAATAACACTCAAAAGTGTTATGATTATACATGTCACAATATCATAGTATTTTTGAGGTTTTTGATATAACATTTGCTTAATCATTGACGTAGATGCTACATCTGATCCTTGTTTGATTTTAGGAGTAGACTGATTAAGCTTTTGTTTTGTATGTGTAGGTTTAGTCTTTCAATATTTTGGATTTGTCTTTCTAAAATATTCACCATTCTTTAACTCCTTAGATACAAATCTGTTTTGTACAACGAAAGTCTTTGGACCTGAACCTGTTTTCAGATCAGAGTCAAATTTGATCTTAGGTTTTATTATTGTTTCAGATATGGTGTTCATGTCAAAATTTCCTACTGACACAAACTTCACATGTTTAATTTGGCTTGTTTTGGTTATTGGATCATACTTTTTAGGAGGTTATAACTCCAGGATAATTACACTTGAATCAAATCATGAAAAATTAGATCAAAATATGATAATCACAATTAAAACCCCTTTGATCTATATTGATTGCATATGATTTGTACAAAGTGGAAACCCCAATCAATATATCAACACTAATGATAATTAACCTAAATATAATCTAGATTAATATTCACTAATTACACTTAACTTCCTAGACATAGGCTAATTAATGCAAAATTACATATTAAGCATAAAAATAACTAAAAACAAGATAAGATATATTTGTTCACACAAAATATATTTATTATAATAAAACTCCTAGTCATTTAAATCTTCAACGTCTCGTCTCAGTTCCTCGTCTCAAACATGTCGGGTTTGACTTTTGTTGACTTTGACTGTGACGTTGACTTTTGTTGACTTTCACTGTGATTATAGATCAAAGGGGGTTAAATTGTGATTATCATATTTTGATCTAATTCATCATGGTTTGATTCAAGTGTAAGTATCCTGGAGTTACAATTTGGTATCAGAGCCATTTTGGATCAAATTCACTAAAGATTTGAAGATTTTTAGAGAGAGAAGTTGAGGTTTTGGTTGTTTTTGTTCAATATCAAGTTTTCATCAATTTTAGATCAATTTTGAGTGTTATTGACATGGAAATTGATTGAAGTTTGCTTGATATTGGTTGGGAAAGCTCTGTTAATCATCAGGTTTCAAATCCATTGAGATTTAGGCGATTTCAGATTGATTTCGTGTTGAAAAAGCTATTCAGCTTCGTCCAGCAAAATTACGATTCATCCACCGAAACTGCCTGTTCTTTCAACAAAACTACAAGTGTTTTACACTTTGTAGTTAATTTTAGCATCTCAGCGAAAGTAGTAATCTTGAACGAAAGTTCAACAGTGCTTGTGTGCATATTACAAGCGAAATTGTTGTTGAAATATCTTTGAATGAAAGTTCAAGTTTGTTTTGTGCGAAATTGTCGACGAAACTAAGCAGTTTAAAGCATTTGGCTAGCGAAACTGCTGCTGAAATTTCCTGCGAAACTACTATCGGCTCAGCGAAACTAGATTTTTCTGCGAAACAAGCTCTGCGAAACTATAATTTCAGCGAAACTATCATTTCTTCAACGAAATTCGAATGTTTTTAAAATATTATTTCACAATGTTTTTAAACTTTGAAATTTCCAGCTTGACCCCAATTGCTGAGATTGTCTAGTGTGACATTTAAAAATATTATTTTTCCTGGGGGAGAATTATTTCACAATGTTTGGGAAAAATATTTTTGGGGCGTTTAATTGTTCAACATTTTTATAAAACAATGGCATCTTCAGAAGACTTTAATTCAGATAATCTCACAACGACACAAAACCGGTTTGACTCTTTTGCAGGCACAAAGAAAGAAAAATTGTCAGATTTAATTGATCGATTTTTAAAAGTAGCAAATAATCTAAAGAAACATGTTCCAGATCTCAGTAATCATGATCAGATTCAAAAGCTTCTAGACTCTCTTCCGTCTCCATGGAATAATCAAGTTAAAATGCTAAAGCAAGAAAGAGGTTATGTCGACACAAACTTATGGATATGACCAACAGGCTAAAATCTCTCGAGCTGGATATCCAAAGAAATGAATTTCAACAAGCCGTGTTCCCACATCAAACCCACACGCTTAATACTGATCTTGTTTCTTCTGTAACAAGCATACTTGATTACAAAATAGAGATGATTGAAAAGTTGAAGTTATTGAGAACTGATTCAAATTTAAATTTTGAATTCAGAGAATTATTGAAGAGAACTATGAAACTTTGAGAGTCGACAATGATAGGAAACCAAAGTCTGTGAGAACCGATGATGATAAGGCTAGAAAAACTGCTAAAAGAGAGAAAGAATCTGAGACTGACGAGATGTTGAATGTCAAAGAAGAGGAACAACAAAAATCACAAGGGTTTGCAACTGTGAGAAAAGCTTAGCTGCAGAACGAACTATCATGGATCTTCCTTATGAGACTGTTCAGGATATGTGTTCTTCATCTTGCAAAATCCAATTATTGGGGATTTATAATGCAAATAGATTGTTATTGGAAAATGAAAAATATGAAGTTGGTTTGGATCGATAAACATCCGAGCATGTTCTTGACGGAAGGATAAACAACAACACAAACAAAAAAGTCAAACAATAATACGAACTATAATTGAATGGTTTCATTGATAAAACCTAACGATTACAAGATCGTTACAACATAAGAATCAAGACTCTTGGCAAGGGGAAGATCGAGCATGATCTCCCCTCTCATCCGGTAGCCCTAGGCTTCGGGCAGACTTCCTCTCTAAAACCTTTAGAAATCCTTAATCTCTCTACACATTGAAACTGGTATATATAGGCCTCGGCCCATATTAGATGCTACTGGGCCCATTCGTGTGATTGGACCATGCGTATGGTTCAATCGTACGATTGGACCATGCGTATGGTTCAATCGTACGACTGGACCATACTTATGGTTCAGTCTTACGAATGTTCCAATCGCATCTCTCAGTCGCACGGCTGATCCATTAGCATGGCACAGTCGTACGACTGAGTCTCATTCAAATATGCTCCTGCGAATGACCCAGTTTCATTTGTTTACAACATATCAGGTGCATAACATTAAGCCTAGACTATTCGACAAGCGACGGGCACACTATATATGAATATATATGCTCCAACAAATTCCCCCTTGGACGTTGCTTGCGAATAGTAGATAACACCTCTTACAATCTTTAGTCAATCTTCGCTCTGGTTGCCATAGAATCAAACGAAAACCATATTAGCCAACGTTGCCGATCCGTCAGGTTGCTACCATATCTCTGAAAATGAATTTAGGCACAATAGCATTCGTTTACTTTGCAGAACACCATCATAGCAGCAAGATTCCCCATATGACTGATTTTTCCAGATAATGACATGAACAATTTTCTATTGCTTCAATCTTCACACAGGCTAACCTAATTAACATCACCACCTACAGAAATTCCCCCTCATATTCAGCATATTCCAATATATAGACATTGTGCTCTCCTTGCGTCTTCACACGGTGTATTGGGCAAAAGGTTGAAGGTTCCAATCCACAGCTGACAATATCAACCAAATCAGCATGCATGAAGATTCATCATCGGAAACCGGTTCACATCATCACTTTCTGATTGCGTCTTCAATTTGTCTATACATGGATTCCCCCTAAGAATGAGAATCCTCTCTGTGTGGATAAATATAACTTGATTGTCCCATAAGTAGTCAGATGCTCCTGACTACCCCACAAAATCTGCACCGACCGCTGACATCTTCTCTTCTCTCTTTCGTGTTCCAATTAGATTCACCTATTCTGGAAGTTTGACGAATAATGGGGTATACATCGAACTTATTTGACAAAATAACCTCAGGGTGTGTATGCTTTGCTCATCTTCAAATCTATGCAAGAAGCTATTCCAGACTTGTTTTTTTTGTTGGTCTGGAACAAATGCGGATGAGTCAATGTAGATGGCTCATTCATGCGATTGAACATATGACTGGTCCAGTCGCACGACTGAACATACGACTGGTCCAGTCGCACGAATGGTCCATTCGCATGGTCCAGTCGTACCGACGGTCCATTCACATGGCCCAGTCGCATGAACGGGTCTGCACGCAGATTTTCAGATCTGCAGCCGCCAGGGCTGCCCCAAACCCTAATCTGACAAATTCAACATGAACCAAAACAAAGTAGACATCATCAGATTTGAAAGGGAGATAGGAACGTGGTTTCGAATTCGATTTTAACATAGAAGCAACACACGTAACAAGATCTGAGCAAAACACGAAGAACACTAAGTGGGTTTAACGTCAAGATCTGAACTTTGATCCAGAAATCAAGAGCTCGGGTTGCTAGAATGATTGTTAGATCATTCTAGCAGTAACCGGCTCTGATACCAATTGTGAAGTCGGTTGGATCGATAAACATCCGAGCATGTTCTTGACGGAAGGATAAACAACAGCACAAACCAAAAAGTCAAACAATAATATGAACTATAATTGAATGGTTTCATTGATAAAATCTAATGTTTACAAGCTCGTTACAACATAAGAATCAATACTCTTGGCAAGGGGAAGATCGAGCATGATCTCCCCTCTCATCCGCCAGCCTAGGCTCCAGGCAGACTTCCTCTCTAAAACCTTTAGAAATCCTTAATCTCTCTACACATTGAAACTGGTATATATAGGCCTCAGCCCATATTAGATGCGACTAGGCCCATTCGTGCGATTGGACCATGCGTATGGTTCAATCGTACGACTGGACCATGCGTATGGTTCAATCGTATGACTGGACCATACTTATGGTTCAGTCTTACGAATGTCCCGATCGCATCTCTCAGTCGCACGGCTAGTCCATTAGCATGTCACAGTCGTACGATTGAGTCTCATTCGCATATGCTCTTGCGAATGACCCAGTTTCATGTGTTTACAACATATCAGGTGCATAAAATTAAGCCTAGACTATTCGACAAGCGACAGACACACTATATATGACTATATATGCTCCAACAAAAAAGAATTTAAAACAATCAATCAGGAATTAAAGAAAAATGAAATTGCTTTTTCAAGAAAAATTAATGAAGCATTGGCTGAAAATGATCTTTTAAGAAGAACCATTTGGGAGCGTAACATTGAAATTAATATTTTGAAAGAAAGGGCTATTTTAGCTCAATTTGAAATGACAAAACTTCAAACGAAGCTTGATAAATGGACCCTTTCACATATGAAAAAGGATGAGCTTATTGCTAAACAACAAGAGGTGCGGGTAAAACATGGGATGGGATATAAATCTAATGATGAAACTATATTTAATTCAGTTCCACCTCCTTCTACTTTATGTTATTCACCAATCCCCAGAACTCATTCAACAAATGATTTGATTGAAGCTGCAGAAACTAATCTTTTAAATGCATGATTAAGCAGTGTTAATCTTCAAGAGATTAGAGATGTGCAGGATTCTCCTGTAGGTTTGGGACTCCTTAGGCAGAGGTCTAATAAGATTAATGATGATTCAACTTTTGATGCTCCAACACCAATATCAGTTGCTTCTCCAACCTTCTTCAACAAATTCAAAACAGGTAATATTCATTCGTTTGTTCCTGTCAGGTTTGTAAAAGAAGGAACAGTTGTCGAATCATGAAGCAATCAAAATCCTATAATTGAAGCCGACACAATAGGAGATGTCAATCAAGATCCGTTGGAGAAAGATTTGTGTATATGAGATTGGATAAGCTCAGATGATGAATCAATCACAGAGGAGCGTGTTGGTTCCTCACAGATCAAGATATCTCCTGACATTGTCAAGTCATAAAACTTCCAGAAACTATATCAAGACCAATACGGATCTCATCTCCAATTGCAAAGCAACCCAGTCAATCAGTGAAGATCTCATTCCCTATTTAGCATAGCAAATACCAAAACAAGCAAGAATCTGCTACAAGCTTAAAGCAATCCTTCTTAGCATTTGCACAACACAGGACTACAAAGAATCAAAAGCCATTCAAGGCTTTTTTTGAGTGTGGAAAAGAAGGTCATCTGGTGAAAAAGTGCCCTCAAAGGCTTGCTTCGAATGGTAAAGGCAAAACAAATTGCTTCTCAAAATGTAAGTCTAGAAAGAATGTTCCAGATGGTAAAGGCTACACGGGTTGCTTCTCTGGTTCAAAAGGTAAAAAGCACACATCTTTGAATGGTTGGATGAAAAACTCTCTATCCAAACCTTTTCATATGAAGCCGGTTTCATATGATTCAAAGATAAAAATAACCAAAGGTTCAACACCAAATTCTTTTCCTTCCGGTCTTAAACAAAAAATGATTTCCAAATTTAATTCATTCAAATCCAAATTAATTAAACCGAAAAAATTTGGCAAATTAAAAAGAAGAATACAGTTATCTCCGATATTCCAGCAGATTATTTGTTGAAGCAGGTTACTTCTACCGTTGCAAAAGGAACACCTAAGACTATGATGACCTGGGTTCCCCTCTCTAACTAATCTGTTTATGAGTGCAGGAACAATTCAGGAGGACTGTTAGTTATCTGGTTTGCTTACAGAGATTGTTCCTAATTCAAATTTGAGGCAGAACAAACAGGTTAAGGTCATGGTATTTTATCCACAATCTGGATTTTTATCAACACAATCACATTTCTCACTTCACAATTACTGCATATTTCTTAATAATTCATTTCTTATTTTCATATTAGTATAGTTTGGAAGACCTTCTTTGGTAAATTTCTATTTTTGTACAGTTCTATAAAAACAAAATTAAAGAAAACAAAAAAAAAATAGGTTTACAAAAAATAAAAATTTAGGGGGAGAGTAAATAAGTAATACATAAAAATGAAAAGAGAACTGGGAACTTGATTCGAGATGATTGATAAATGATTGTATATCTTCTTGAAACGCTTGTTTTTGCATGACTTGCATTTTTAAAATGAGAAATGATAGTAACTGATGTTGTTATCTGATTCACATCTTATTTTTTAAGTGCGAATAATAGAAAAACAAATAGATTCTTTAATTATATGCTTGGTTGACTCAGCCTAAAGAATAAAGTAGATAGCAACATCATGATTTAAATTAAAATATATGCCTAGGGACGTCTCGATTTACGCAATCATTTTTGGCCTGCACAAAAACTGAGCCCTGACAAAAATTGGATTGAGAATTTATATTTCACCCACTATGATACAAATCATATATGTCATATCTTTGAGCTATGTCTGGTGTATTTATATGTCTTGTGTTTGTGCTAATCTCCTTTGCTGTACGGAAGTACTGAGTTGGAGTGATGATCTCCTCTGCTGTACGATAGTACTGAGCTGGAGCTCTCATCACCATATGATTAAATGGTCATCTCCTTTTTTATACGTGAGTATAGATCTGGAGCTCTCACCGTTTTGGTCTAAGTTGTGTCAAATCATCTAAACAATGAATTCATCCCGGAATGCAATATTCTGTTGATAATCACTTGCACATTAATGCACAAGCCTTGCTTTGTAAAGATCATAACAAAATTCAAGAAATCCTGAGGTTGGGTGAGGATTTTTGCCAAATGATTGTGGGGTCCTAGCATTCTAAATTATTTAATCAAACCATAACGAATCATCTGTTGCTTGTTGAAAAAGATAGGGTATGAGTTTAAGTGGACAAACATATCAGCAATTGTTATTGATCTGTTTTAAATTTCAAAATCATTCAAAGACTGTGATTAGATTCAGTCATCAGTGTGATCTCATTGCTTGTCGATGTTTAAATTTATCTTTGTGCTAAAGTATATCTTGAGGATGTGATCTCATGATCGATTTAGTTCTCGATTATAAAAAATTAATGATAGATAAAAAATGATATAATAAATGTATATAATAAAAAAATTATAATAATTTTTCATTTCAAAATTTCTTTTAGATCTTCCATATTATGCTATTACAATTTTATCATGTTTCATGCATTTCACAAAAATTGCATACAACCAAACATAGGTTCGCTTGTTTTCAAACACAAATAAACACAGGTTTATTTTGTTAAATTGAAATGATCTAATTAGAAATGTCAAGATTTTGTTTGTGAATGTGTTTCAGATATTTGCTGAAGATGATGGCTGATCATCAGTTGAGCAGTGTACCTGATCAGAGAATCTGTTCCTTAAGTTTGCAAAAGATACCGAGATAGGAATCCTCCTCCTACATATTCTAAAGCACTCAAGATTAGAGATTTGGTAAATTTTTTCCAATATCCTTGCAAAGCTTGCACTCGAAAAGGGGGACAATATAAATAGGGGGAGCTTATGAGATGAATAATCTTTCTAATCAGATTTAGAAAGCTTCAATTTGAAGATCTTTCTATTGTTGACTTCTCGGTATTGATTTCGTTAGAAGAAGTTGATAATGATAGACTAAGAGGGAGTATTGTTGGAGCTGTAAAAGATAGTCTATATTATTAACATAGTGAAAGTCAACAAAAGTCAACTTCACAGTCAAAGTCAACAAAAGTCAAACCCGACACGTTCGATACGAGGAACCGAGATGAGACGTTGAAGATTTAAATGACTAGAAGTTTTATTGTAATTAATATATTTTGTGTGAACAAAATATATTTTATCTTGTTCTTAGTCATTTTTATGCTTAATATGTAATTTTGCATTAATTAGCCTAAGTCTAGGGAGTTAAGTGCAATTAGTGAATATTAGTCTAGACTATAAATACGTTAATTGTTGTTAGTGTTGATAATGGTTGAATGATCAATTAATTGGGGTTTCCACTTTGTACAAATCATATGCAATCAATATAGATCAAAGGGGTTCTGATTGTGATTATCATATTTTGATCTAATTCTTCATGGTTTGATTCAAGTGTAATTATCCTGGAGTTACAGAGTTGATTTTCTTCTCCTTTGATTTCTTGATGATTTCTTAGAAATTTGTGTCTTAATTGAATCTTAAGAAGATTCATTTTCACACTTATTGATTTGAGTTAAATCATTTGAGCTTGAATCATCATCACATGAATTATCTGGTTGTTCTTGACATTTATCTTTCAATTTAAGCTTGATCTCATTTTCTTTTTCAATTTTTTGATCAGTTTGGCACTTCTTAGTGACACATTCACTTTTTGGAACGAATAGCTTTTTGTTCTTTAAACAAGGTTCATATGATTTTATTTTAATTGGATGACCATTTTTAATCTTTTCTGTGTCATTCTCCTCGAATACTTGAACATTTACTTTTTTTATTTCACTTTGAGCATTTTCTTGATCATTCTTCTTTTTGTCTTGAAATTCTTTAAGTTTGGCCTTGTTTTCTGGTGAATGATCATGAGTGTTGAAATTTTCTGGTAAGGTTTTAGAGATTAATTCGGGCATAGGTTCATGTGTGAAACCTAACCCTGGTTTATCTTTATCTTTTCTTCCATTTACCAGTTGCTCAACAATGGTCTTTGAGCTTTTTACTTTTGCCAAATCAACTTGAGTTACAACACGTGCCACTTTTTCTTGTTCAAGTGACTTTGTCATTTCTTTAAGTTGTTTCTTAACTATTTCAAGTTCTTTAAGAGTTTTATTCCAACTTGCTTGAAGTGACATTATTTTCTCATCAGCAACTTTGTGATAATCTTTCAGTTTTGACTCTTCTTGTTTTAATTTGTCACATATTTTGTATGAATAATTTCTGTAGTGTTCAACCTGTTCAAAACATTCTTTTATGCACAGATTTTCTCTTACTTTAGTTAGAATTTCAGGATGTGAATTTAAGGACTCAGTGCCAGAAGCAGACTTTACAACCTTTTGTTGTTCAGACTTTGCCATGAGTGCAAATTCTTCCTCCTTTGGATCTGACTTGTCACTCCAGTCATAGTCAGTCTCATTTTCAGATTCACCAGCTTTTAGATTATTGTCTTCAGACCATTCTTCATTTATTTCTAAAATCAATGCTAAACGTGAAACAAGATCAGAAGTAAATTGTTCAGCATATGCACTCCAGTTATAACCATCTTTTATGCTTACAACCAGTGCTTTCTTTGGTTCTTCAGCTATTTTTTGTTCATCTTTTAATTCAGGCATAGGGAGACTCTAATATGATTTCTGGAAAGTCTTTTGAGTCTGATTCTGATGTCTCTAATAATTTGAACTGCTTTGACCATTTCCACTTTGAGTTCTTGGAGCTTTACATTCTCTTGAGAAATGACCATAGCTATTGCATTTGAAACATCTTGATTTTGATTTGTCAAAACCAACTGTCTTGTTGGCACTAGGCTTGTAGTTCCTGTTGACATATGAGTGCTTTTGTGTTCTGTAAGCAATCATAACCATTTGTCAATTTAAGTCCATCTCTTCTACATCATCAGGATCCATCTCAAATAAACCAAATCAATTTGAGTTAGATGACTACCCTGGTAGGCTTGAAAGCTTGTCATAAAACCTGTAAAAGCGGTTTTGGACTCTTCATCCTGAAGTAGCATATTTATAACATCTTTAACTTTGCTAGGATTAGAAGACTTAGAAGATGGAGTCTCATTATGAGGTTTAGGCAAAGTAGATTTTGGAGAAGATTGTTGTTGTTGTGGCTGAGCTGAATAGATTGGGGTACTTGTGAAAAATCCTGCTCCCATGGACAGATCACCCTTATCTTCAGGAGTAGCATCATTCTTGGCAAGAAAGGCATTTTGAACTGTGTTTGCTGGAGAAGCAACATACTTATACTATGAGGTTGAAGCAGATCTGTCATTATTTCTTGAACTTTCATCAATTTCAACAGATTCAATCTTTGCTATAAGAAAATCAATATCCATAGGAAATCTTTCAGTGTGCTTTAGTAGTGTTACAGTTTGTTTCCATGAAGATGAAAGAATATTGAGGAGTCTGTCGTTTAAATCTTTAAGATCATTTTTTATTCCTAAAGTTGACATTTCAGATGTGAGTTGAACATATCTATTCATCATCTGATTTATAGTTTCTCCTGATATATGCTCAAAGAGTTCAAGTTTCTCTTTAACATTTGTCTTTTGAGATCTTGGATTTCTTTGCCTCTTTCACAAATGACTTTGAAAGCTTTATACATTGTATAGCCTGTTTGATAGTTCTCCAATCTTGAAAGTACTTCCAGTGGTAACCCTTTGCACATCAGAGAGTAAGCTTTAACATCATTTTTCACCTTTTTTAAGTCATCACCAATTAATCCATCTTCAGGATATGGTTCTTGAGAATCTTTAGTATAAACAATTCCTCTATGAGGACCATCTAAGGTGATTGGAATGTGAGGACCTTTTTCAATTGACTTCCACAAGTCAATGTCAATTGAGTTCAAATGAGGTTTTAATCTGAGAGACCAATTTTTAAAATCGGCTCGATTCTTTAGCTTTGGTACTCTATTTTCTAAACCTTCAGACTTGGCCATTGATTAAGTTTTTGATTCAAGAAAATATACTATTTTTATGTTTTAGTTTCGAAAAGAAATAAGAATTGAAAATATTTTTGGATTTTTTAAAAAAAAATTTGAAGTATAGAGTGATGCGTCTGAGTTAGATGTGCCTGAACAATGGTGATGCACATGCACAGTGATGAAACGTCTAAACAGTTGAGAAAATTCCCAACTTGATTTAGAAACTCCTAAGGGATTGCCTTAGATAATTTTTGAAATTTGCAAGTCTAGAAACGCCTGGAACAATTGTCAAACGTCTAAACAGTTTTCAAACGCCCAAACAGTTTTGAAGTGCCTGAACAGTATCAAAACGCTTGAATAGTTCCAAAACGCCTGGAACTTGCAAAAACATCCACACAGTGTCAAAATGACTACTCTGAAAACGCCTAAACAGTGTTACAGCGTCTTAACAATGTTCATGTGCCTAAAGTTAAGTAATTTTCAGATGATTTCAACACCTCAAACGCCTAATTCATAACAACCTGATCTGAACCAATTTTCCAAAAACTTGATAAAAGGATCTGAAACTCTTCAATCAAGTCACAATAACACTTATTAACAATCCTTATCTTCATATCCTCTAATTAACAACAATTGAGTCTTAATTTTGCAAAATTAGTATGCGAATATGAAAAATTGTTCGAACACTAAATTTGATAAAAACTCAAATTTGTTGATGTAAATTCACTCAATTGAGATTCAGATCATGTTTCTAGTGATGAAACACAACTAAATCATCAATTAATTTCACAATTGCGATCAAATCATAGATTCAAGTGATCAAAAATGTTCAAGATGTCGTTTTTGAACTTCAATCACTGAACCAAAAGCTCTATACCATTAGATAGGTTCAAATGGATCGATCTGTGATTAATATGAAGCAATTGACAATAATATGAACAATATAATCAAACAAACACAATATCAGAAAAATTCATAGAGTTTTCATTGATATCAGATGGATTACAAAGTGCAAATTGAGAGAAAATATCTAAAAGTTCGTTCCTGCACATACATAGCAATCCTATTTATACTAATAATCAAGAAAACAAAAAGGAACATATATTTACACAATAAGTCCCTAATCTATGACAAAACTTATCTAAAGACAAATGCTAATCTTTCAAGGTTTCTAACAGAAAATTGAAGTGATTCAAGAAGACGACAGGTCGTAGTCTGACAATTTAGTTTCTTAGTTTATTTTTTATAGTCTTTTATTGGTTATTTTTATTTTCCTGTCTATTAAAATCCAAAAAACACAAAAACATTTTCAGTTTTAGAATTTTTAGGGGGAGAATAGTTCTAGTTTAGTATTTAATTCGTTGTATATTAAATTACTAAAAAATGAGAGGGAAGGGCAGGTTAGCCGAAAGAAATGAAATCAAATCTGTGATTATGATTCCAAGTTTATGGAAAATGATAGTACACAGGAAACAAATTTGTTGGTACTTTAAAACAAATTTGCTCAAAATCCGAAATTCAAATTACTGTCTCAGAAGTATAAGCACAAAAAAAGAAATTTGATAGTAAAACCGGTACGATACTAAGGTAACATAGAGAAAGTAGACGTAGAGGTTGCTAGTTCAATATGTGATGTGTCGGTAGATTCAACACAATATATGAGTAGACTTCATTGATGAATTACAATTCAAACTAACGTGTTCAACTTGCTATGGGTTCTCGTCTTATACCTGATTAACACAATCAACGCATTTCCAATAAGGGGCGACGAGCAAAATAAACGCCACAAATGTGTGCGGATGACCTTATAAATGAGCAAAGCACATGGAAAACTGCTAAAAACAATCAAGCTAATGACTAATGTCGTTGGTGCGTTGTGTGCAAAAGAAACAAATGCTCTAACAAGAAGATAGTTTGTGTGCCTATCTGTTGTGTGGTGGCACTGACCTGAGGATAAGCATAACCTAAATATTCTAGAATTCATTGTTGTTTGCGCCTCTCTGTTGTGCGATGGCACTGACCTGAGGCTTGGCATCTCTTTGAAAGCTCTTAAAATAGTTTCTTTTTGTCAAATTCCCATAGACCGCTCAAAAATCTACTGAGGAATGTTGATTACCATATAAGTATGAGATTCACAAATGCTTCTTGAAATAATTAAACCTAACTTATCACCAATATGGGTCAAAAATCTGTGTATGGATTTAAGTGGACATATATACTGACAAACATCGTGACTGCAACTCTTAAAAGTCAAAATCATTATGTGCATCTTATAGCTCTAGCATGATTTCTTGAAAGTGCTATTGACTCTCAGACTATAACAACCAGTTATTTTTTAGTCAAAGAAAGAAGAATAAAGTGAAGAAAACGAAAGAAAAGATATTTTACCCTAGTTGAGGGGTAAAAAGTGTCAAAAGGACAAATGTTTGAAAAATTGGGTGTAAAAGGTGATGGCCGCCCATCACTATTTCTACACCCATACAATTCTCGGATGTTAGAGAGAGAAAGTAGCAAGAGCAGCAGAGAACTCTCAGTTTAGAAGGAAGAACAAGCTGAAAATTCTAATTCAAGGTAAGAATTCATGGTTTTTAAGTGTTTTTAACTAGCCTTGCCTCGGTTGTATGCTTATGTGTGTTTGTATTTTTGGTTGTGCATGTTTTAGTGGGTTTCTAGGTGGTTGAACTCAATTTCAAATGAGTTTGGAAGAAGCCATAATCAAGAGCGGGAAAGGTGAGTGCTAGGACCTCTCTTTTTACTAGTTTTTAACTGTTTTGGGGCTGGAAGTGCACGAACTTATGTTTTTATAAAACTGGGTTTTATACCCGTATGTTAGAATGTGTGTATGTTGCTGTTATGATGTGATGTTGGGCTTTGTTCATGCTTGATGATGTTATGGTTGTGTTTCTAAGGCTTATAATGTAAGATTTATGCTTAGAACATGATAGAAAGTGTTTGAGAACTAAAATCTGATATTTAGGGCACATATGTCTAAGTTTTAAAATCTACCCAAGTGTTCAAAAGAAATGCAGATGAACTGTCAATGCGGATGAGCATTGACCACTAAGTAAATCAATGTGGATGAGTATTGGGGAAATGCGGATGAACATCTAATACGGATGAGCATTTATCACTAAGTAAGTCAATGTGGATGAGTATTTGGGAAATTCGGTTGAACAGTCAATGCGAATGAGCATTTACCACTAAGTAAGTCAATGCGGATTAGTATTAGGGAAATGCGGATGAACAGTCAATGTGGATGAGCATTGACCACTAAGTAAGTTTTGACAGGATCAGTGATCTCAAGTTTGATGGATTAGAGTGTAACGCAGCGGAATAAGAGCAAGAATTAGATAAATTATAGCAAGAATTTGATATTCGTATGCATTAAGAACAAATACGATTGTAACGAGAGAATATATTTCTGTGAAAAGGAATGTTTCAATAATATCAAATGTTTCTGCTCAATCATTCACGGATTACAATTAGGTTGACACTCCTTATATAGAGTGCAATCACTGCTGATATCACGGGATAGTGACATCTGGCAGATTTATTACAAAAATAACTAAAACTTAACAAACTACTGAAATGTTCACAACTACTGAGAACATATCAGAGTGCTAAGTACAAAACATAAAACTACTGATAAGAAACTACTGAAATTACAACGACTGAAGAACAAGCTCTTCAGTCGTTTTACAAAACTACTGAAAAGAAAAACATAAAACTACTAAAAGAAAACCGTCACAACTACTGAAGAAGACCTCTTCAGCTGTTGTGACAACGTCTGATACTTTGTCTTCAGCACTTGTGTCTTCAGACTTTGTCTTCAGCACTTATGTCTTCAGCACTTGTGTCTTCAGACTTTGTCTTCAGCACTTGTCTTCAGACTTTGTCTTCAGCACTTGTGTCTTCAGACTTTGTCTTCAGCACTTGTCTTCAGACTTTGTCTTCAGCACTTGTCTTCAGCTTTTGTGGACTTCAGCAGTTGTTGTGGCGTCTGTGGAACTTAAGGTTTTTCTGATCCGGCTCATTGGTTCTTTTGGTCCAACAAACTCCCCCTGAACCAATGCAGCCAAAACCTTAACTTTATTGAGGTCCCACTTATTGTTGGCGATAAGATTGGTCTTTTTCCTTCTTGATCAGCTAAGAAGATGACCCAATTAAGCACTGGCCTGGGAATAGATTTCTGAAATTGGTTGGCATAGTAAGGATAAGAGCCCTGACTTTAGGGAACTGGACACAGGGCTGTGGTCCTATCCATGAAATCTACTTCCCATGTATAAGCCTGTAGGATTCTCTAGTGTATGCTCTGAGAAACATAATTTGTTCTTCCATGGTAAGATTTTCAGCTCCACCATCAAACAGTCCTTCACGCCCATACAGCTCTGAAATGTACTTAGCCTGTTTCCCATTTTTGAGCCCAACTGTTGTAATCTGTCTGTATGAAAATCATCTGGGGAGTACCTTCAAGTAACAGACTGAGCTCATTTTGTTTGAAGTTCTCAAGCCTCTTGTATAAACCCCTTTTTAATTACTCTGTTCTCTAACATCTTTTGGGGTGGCTGTTTAGTTTCATAGGCCTTCTTGAAATCTTCTACAATTCCCAGGGTGATACTACAAGGACCCTGTGATCTCTTGATCTCTTCATCTACGATCCTTTTACTTGGCCCTTGTATCTCGAAGGAATGTCTTTCTTCACAAGTCTGTGAGCCACCCTAGGATCAGGCCATATTCTCAACTTTTCCTTTTGATATTGAAATGTGTTAGCAAGGGTGTACAATCTCAGAGCTTCTTTCTTCATACTGATTATTGATGAAGAAGCAACATAAGTTTTGTCTATGCTTTTCAGCATCTCATCATCATAAAGCTTTTGCTGCTGTTCTTCTTATATCTTTACTCTCACAGCTTCCATCTATGAGGTGGGAGTGATGGGCATAGGTTTGGCTTTAGGCAAAGTTAGGACTGCGGAAAGAGGCAACCTATCTTCTTCCTCATCATCCTCTTCTTCTTCTTCTTCTTTTAGCCTCAACACTCTTCTCTTCTTCTTCTTGGGTGCATCATCGGCTGTTGGTTTTGAGGGTAAAGGAAATGGTTTAGTGGGTTGTGGTAGTGGTGATTTTGAAGTGGGAGGTTTTGCAGGTGTTCTAGCATTCTTGTAGTGAGTGAGGCTTTTGAGTGTTTTGCTAGTTCCTTTCTGTTCCCAGCACCTGCCTCATTTAGTGCTTCAATCACCAATCCCTTAGTGTATGCTTCAGAGGAACAGATCTTGGTGGTTATTGCCAAGATACTATCCCTGGTCCATGACTTAATCTCGATCAATGATCTCCCAAGGTACTATGCAATGAATCTGATCATGATCTCTAGTCTTTCTCTTTCTAATGCATTATAACTTGCCCATCTTGAGTTAATTCTTCAACTTCAAGTCTCCTAATCTCTGAGTCAAGCTGTGCAGTATCGAACCCCTGTCTATACAGTTGATCAATAATGGAGTCCATTGATTTACTGTGTGTAGCATCCGCCATTTTGATCATCTCATCGAGTTCGAGGACTTTTTCTTTTCCTTCAACCTTCCTCTTCTTATATGTGACATGAAAGTCTTTGTGACTTTCACCCACTTGATCAATGTCAGCTCCCTTCACAAACTCCTCTTCCTTCTCAGTCTCCTTTCTTTCTTCCCCTCTATGCTCTTCCTCTTTGCTTTCACTGACTGACTCTCCCCCTTTTTGGTTGCATTGGTTGCAAGGGTTTGAGTAGCAGAAAGCCTTGTGCTCACAATCTCCTCCACCAGGGGTTGTATGATTGAGGGAAGCCTCTCATCCATGGTTTTGATCACAATGTCTGTGATTATTGGTGTGATGAGAGGTAGGGATTGCTGAAAGATAGCAGCTGTTTGCTCAGAGGGGTTCTGTCCCTGAGAAGCAGTGCCAAGAAATAGAAGCTGGTGGCTCGGAAGTTTTGAGTGGCTGAGTGTGTGGGAGACCTTCAGGTGAAGGTGCCCTCTTTGGGTTTATGTGGTGGCAGATGGACTTGCTTTTTGAGAGAATTGGTCAAGTAGTCTTTGTAGTCTACTGACTTCTTCCTCAAGAATTGTGTTCTGGGCCAGAACATCATAAAAGAAGCCCAGGTCATCATCAGCAGATGCTGAATCACCTGACCTCCTGCTTGTAGCAGGATGTACATGCACTGGGTGTAGACCAGTTTTAGCATGTGCCCCTTTTCCTTGGAACTGGGGACTTCCAGCCTCAGGACGATGTCCTTCATCAGCTGTTGCCTCTGGTGAGGTCTTAGCTATGTTACCAGCCTCAGTCTGATCATGTGCTGATTCAGAAGAGGTGCAGCCTCACCAGATGTTCGTATCTGCATATCCACACCAGGAGATAGAACAGTTAAACCCTGGTGCTGTGGGCTGTCAGAAGCATGTTGATCCTCTTCCTCAATTGTTGTGGTTTTCCCCTATGTTGGTGTTTGTTGGGGAGGAGGAGAGGCATGCAGCTGAGTCAGCACGTTTGCAACAATGAGAGTAGGACTTGTGGGGCGGTTGCAGTGGGAAATGGGGTAAAAGCAGTATGCACCTGGGGAGAATGGTGCTCTTCAATGGAAATCTCCTCAAATGAGGAAGATCCCAGATTAGTGGGTACCCCTTCTTTGGTTTCTGCAGGCTCCTTTTAAGAGGAATCCTGAGCGCTGTGGCTGGTGAAGTCCTTGTATCCACTAGGGGGTTATAACCAGTGGATATAGCCTGCGTTTGTTTGCAGGGGCATCCTTAGGGGACTCATTTCCCTAAGTAGCCTTTTTTGACTTCTTTTTAGTGGGTTTGGTGGGGACTTTGGATTTGGAGGTGGTGGCTGTGGGTTCCAGCTGCGTGGGTTTGCGTAGCTTGGCAGCCATTTTAGTGATTGGTCAGAGTTGTGCCGGGAGTATACTTCAGGCAATACAGCCGTAGCAAGGACTCCCAGGCCAACAAGTCCCTCAGCTTGAAGCTGGTTTTCAATTATGGCCATTATGAACCGAGGATATAATATCCAACGGTTAGCAAGTTGTTTTTGGGCCATATCCTTGAGCTCTAAAAATAGTATTTCAGAAAAATTTAAAGGTTGTTGCTCAGGATGGAGTACATTACCTGTTGCCACCTTGTGGACATTTGATCCCATGATGAAGTCTTGGGGGCAAGGCAGACATTTACCATGTTAAAGATGAGACGTTCGGCATCTTGGAAATGTTTCTTCAATATGGTAGATGCACTCAGGTTACCCTGGTATCCATGGTGGGCAAATGATTGATCTATTGTGCCCTTTGGATAACCAGTTGGGAAAGTGGCATCATCCAGATTGAGGGTTTGGCGAAGAGTGTCTGGAGTAATGACCACTTTTTGACGATGGACAAACGATTGAAGAGACTCTGTGTCATTCTCCTCAGAGACAAGAGTGACGTTTGTCCAGAATTGGTTAAGAGATTCGGCGTATATGGTGGGATTTAACAGAAAAGCCGTTTTGTAAGGTGACTGAACCATTAAATCAATGGCGTTGTGAAACTTGGTCCAGTATGGCGATTTTGTGAGATGTGCGACACAGTTGTGTAATGGTTTTAGTTGCATGGTCGCCATTGATGAGAGAGGTTACAAAGTTTTTTTTTTGAACGTTAGGTTTGAGAAGAGAAGAAAGAAAAAACTCTGAAGGTGGGATAAGGTATTTAAAGGGGAGGGTTAGAAAACGACTGAAGGTTTTGGTGTTAGTCATCAGTTGTTGAACTACTGATGACGTGGTATTAACTTTCAAGGTTTGGAATGACTGACCGTATTGGTGTGATCAGCAGTTGTTATAAAACAACTGAAGACTTGGTTTTAACCGTCAGACGTTGAAACAGCTGAAGTCTCAGATTTAGTCATCAGTAGTTATAAAACTACTGAAGACAGTTTTGACTTCAGGTGGTGAAACAACTGAGGACTTGGTATTAGTCATCAGTAGTTGGGAAAAACTACTGAAGACTTTGGTTTTACCATCAGTTGTTGTAACAACTGAAGACTTGGTGTTAGTCATCAGTAGTTATGAACTACTGAAGACATGGTTTTGCTTCAGTTGTTTAGAAAGAAACAGCAGTTGGGAAACTACTGAAGAGAAAAAGGCTCATCAGTAGTTGTCGTCAATTCATTGCTTTTCAGCTGTTTCATACTGTCCTCAACACGTACTCATCAGACGTTTTCATCTGTTTTCAGATGTTTCATAGGACATCAGTACGTATTTGTATTTCTGACATCAGTATTGTAGCTACATCAGCTGTTGTAACTACATCAATTGTTTTATCAAATAAAGTACTTGAGTACTGAGAAGTTAAGCTCTAGTAGTTTAAAGAAAACTTCCGAAGGGAAAATAACTTCAGTACTTATATATATGACAATAATAAACTAATGATCATTAGTACTTATGAGATGAGATCATCAGTAGTTGTCACTTATTCTAGCTGCAACATACCAAGCCTTAACACTAGGTTTTGGAAAGTTGTGCTATCCAAGGGCTTAGTGAAAATGTCTGCAAGCTCATCAGCACTAGGAACAAATTTTGGATCAATCAGACCTTTTTCAAAACAATCTCTAATAAAATGTTGTCTGATTTCAATATGTTTAGTCCTAGAGTGCTGGACAGGATTCTTGACAATACAAAGAGCTAAAGAGCTGTCTTTAACAATGGGGTCTTAGTCTTTGTTATGCCATAATCCAATAATTGGTTTTGAAGCCAGAGTACCTGAGATGTACAGCTTGCAGCAGCAATGTACTCTGCTTCAGCAGTTGATGTAGCAACTGAGGTCTGCTTCTTACTCTGCCAAGAAATCAAGCAGTTGCCTAAGAATTGGCATCCTCCAGAAGTGGACTTTCTTGTCAACTTACACCCTGCATAGTCACTGTCAGAAAAAGCAACTAATTTACAGAATGTCTAGTAGAATACCATAAACATAGAGATGGAGTGCCTTGCAGATATCTAAAGATCCTCTTGACTGCAATCAAATGAGACTCCTTAGGTGCAACCTGAAATCTAGCACAAACACATGTAGCAAACATAATATCTGGTCTAGAAGCTGTTAAGTACATCAAGGACCCAATCACACATCTATAAAGTGTTTCATCAACCACTTTACCTTTTTGATCTGTATCCAGTTGTGTGGTGTTGCACATGGGAGTAGAACAGGGCTTACACTTTTGTAAATCAAACTTTTCCAAAAGATCTTTTGTGTATTTGGACTATGAATGAAAATTCCATCAGCCTTTTGTTTGATTTGCAAACCCAGAAAGAACTGTAATTCTCCCATGGCACTCATTTCAAACTTCTGTTGCATCAACTTTGTAAAGGCATCACACAACTGTGGATCAGAGGATGCAAAAACAATATCATCTACATAAATTTGAACAAGTAGATTATGCTGCCTAGCTTTTTTACAGAATAAAGTCTTATCTATGGAGCCTCTAGTGAAATTATTTTCCAGAAGAAAGTTTGATAATGTCTCATACCAGGCTCTAGAAGCTTGTTTCAACCCATAGAGAGCCTTATCAAGCTTATTACCTAATTAGGATGTTTATTGTCCTCAAAACCTGGTGGTTGACATACATAAACCTCTTCATTAATTTTCCCATACAAAAATGCACTTTTGACATCCATTTGAAAAACTTTAAGGTTGTGATAAGCAGCATAAGCTAAAAACAATCGAATTGCTTCCAGTCTGGCTACAAGGGCAAAGGTTTCATTATAATCAATACCTTCCTCTTGTGAAAACCCCTGTACAACAAGTCTGGCCTTGTTCTTAACAATAAGCCCATTTTCATCAGTTTTGTTCCTAAACACCCATTTAGTGCCTATTGCACACTTACCTGGAGGTAGAGGAACCAGTTCCCACACTTGCTGTTTCTTGAACTGAAGAAGCTCAAGCTGCATGGCTTCAACCCATCCATTGTCCCTTAAAGCAATGTGATAGTTCTTTGGCTCTTGCTGACTAATGAAGAGAGCATAGAAGCAGAAATTTGACAATTGACTTCTTGTTTAAACGCCAGCATTGATATCACCAATGATTTGAGACATAGGGTGATTCTTCAGATCTTGGTACACAATAAGATCTGTGCAAGTGTTTGTAGTAGGTTCAGCAACAATAGATGGTGATGGTGAAGCATTTCCTTGAAACCAATCGGTAGATGGTAATTCAAAGGAAGTTGAAGTTGTAGAAATCTCATCAGCATTTGTTGTGGATTGTGCTACTGAAGCTACAGGAACATCAGGTCTAGCTGAATCAGGCAGTTGATCACTAAACTTGAAAAGGTGATTACTGATATCATCATCATCATCATCAGTAATACCAGATGGATGACTAGCTACAGAAGATGATGGATTCATATGATCTGCAACAGCAGGTGATTGACAAGGAACATATTGCAGAATGTCCAGATCAAACAACTCCACAGGATTTTGTGGAATTGTATCCTTAGGGGATTCATTGAACTTCACATGCAAGGTTCTTCTTCAACTATCTTTGTCCGATAGTTGAATACTCTATAAGCCTTGCACGTGGATGAATACCTAACAAAATACCCTGCACCCACCTTAGAATCAAACTTTTGGAGTTGATCCTTTGTGTTGAGAATGTAACAGGGACACCCAAATGCTCTAAAGAATGAAATCAAAGGGCCAAATAAGGAAGAACTTCATATGGAGTCTTCATCAACCTCTGATTTACTAGGACTCTATTCTGTACATAGCAAGCTGTATTGACAGCTTCAGCCCAAAAAGTCAGTGGCAGACCAGAATCAGCCAACATGGACCTTGCAGCTTCAATGAGGTCCTGTTCTTTCTCTCCACTACTCCATTTTGCTCTGGAGTCCTTGGGATGCTATACTGCCTCTTGATTCCCTTTTGACAAGTAGTACTCATCAAGAGTGTGGTTTCTGAATTCAGTACCATTGTCACTCCTCACACACTTAACTGGTAGGGAATACTGCTTCTCAACGTGTAACACAAAGTTCATAATGGACTGAGCAGCCTCATCCTTTGAATGCAAGAAGAAGGTCCATACATATCTAGAGTAATCATCCACAATTACCAGATAGTATTTCTTTTTTGCCATACTCATTACCTTCACAGGACCAAAAAGATCCATGTGCAGTAGTTGTAAGCAGGCATTAGACTTGGATTCTCTATGTTTGGAATGAAACTTTATGTTGTTTCCCTTTTAAACATGCAGTGCAGATTTCATCACAATTGAACTCCTTTATTGGAAGACCTCTCACTAAACTCTTGTGGATCAGCTGATTCATGTTTTTGAGATTAACATGACCCAGCCTTCTATGCCACAATTTAGATTCTTGGAGAGAGGCCTTAGAGAACAAGCATGGATGCCTCTTACCTCAATTTTCTTTGACAGATCCAAGGCATTTACTCTTCCTATCCTGTTGCCTTCAGGAGAGTACTATCATCCAGTACTTTGTCAATCAGGCTCAGAACCTGGAAGACAGAATCCTACAGTTCCGGCTTCTGAAAAGAGCAACAGTCCTTTGTCACACATCTGACTGACACTCAACAATTGTATTTGAGATTCTCCACATGGTTGACATCATCAAATCTAATATCTCCATTAGACACAAATCCCTTTCCAATGATGTAACCTTTAGCATCATTTCCAATGAGACAAATCCCTTCTTTCCCTGATTGTAATCATGAAGAGAGAGCTGCTCCCAGTCATGTGCATGGATCCTCCACTGTCCACATACCAGATGCTTCTTTGGCATGCTGAAGAACCCTACACAATCATAAGAACTAGTTAGCTTTGGCGACCCAAACCTTTTTGGTTTTGGGACTGACTTTATCACAGATTTAACCATAGCTGGTTTCTCATGATTAACAGCTGATGAAGATGGAGATGGTGCTGAAATAGATTTGGACCTGGAATTCCTCTCCAGTGGTTTGGTCACAGTGGCTTCAAGTGGTTAACTCTCCCCAACAGATGCTGAACCATCATAACAAGCTGTGTCTGATTTGAAGCTCGAGCTTTCAGTTCATTTGACACTCTAGAGCTTGTTTTTGATGAGTTCCTGTGACCCACCATTTCCTCTTAGATTTCACAGACTTAGTCTTATGTTTATCATGAGGAACATATCAGCTGTCTTCTGATAAACCGTATCCTTCTTAGTGGATTTGGGTAAGGCCTTGGGTTTATCAGTTGAGATGATTGTGGTACAAACTTGGTCTCACTCAGTTTTCATTTTATTTATTTCTAGTTTAATGCTCATCCCTTTGGAGCTTTAAACCCTTTTGTACAACATTCATGAGATAGATGATTGAATTTACCACAAATTCACATGGTTTATTCTTCATCTTGGACATCTTACTGCTAAGTGGAAACTACTGAAGGTGTGATCTTCAGTACTTTCCTCCTATCAGTACTAGGTACTAAGGGATTTGTAACAGCTGAAGACTGGTAATTCAACTGTTTTCCATCCGTCCTAATAGACTGTTTGATGGATTCCTCAGCAGTTGTTAGTCCTTGTATTTCAACTGATTTGAAATGCTTTTCAGATGTTGGTCTTTTTCAGTACTTGGGTACATTGAGGAACAACATCTGAAGTACTCAGCTTCATATGAGTCTCAGTAGTTAGACCATCATCAATTATTTGCTGAGATCTTAACACTGGTTTCATTCTCTGATCTTAGCTTATCATTGGAGAATGATTCACACGATAATGTGGTTTGGAGATTGCTTTCACTTTCAGACTTAACTATGGAGTTAGGAGTAAAGTCTGATGGTGGAGCAGTATGGTTGTACCAATACCAAACTTCACATTTCAAGCAGTTTGCTTGCTAAGAAGCATTTCAAATCCCTTGCATATGAGACCCAGCGTCACACTCAACTTGGGTCACTGCAAGTTTTTCTTTGAGACTCCTGTAGTCTTCCAGAATAACTCTAGCTTGGCCTTTTCATCATTTAATTGGCATTTAAGCTTATAAATCTCATCACTTTTACTGTTAAGAGCAGACTCATACTCAGCTTTCTTTTGGAAATGGTTTTCTCAAACTCAAGTTTTTGATTTATTAATGCTACATTTGCCTCTCTAATAGAGACAAAGGCAGATATGCATGATTCAGAACATAACTTGGCTTTAGCCTCTGAAGATACCTGAGTTACCTGTCAGATAATGCATTTGAACAGGAACCCTCAGTAGACTCCAGGGCCATGAGAGCAAGATTTCCAAAAGGGTGTTCACCACCATGTTGACTAGCACCAGCATAGTATTGCTCATGTGACCAGACAATTATCAGGTAAGCTACTCCAGTCAACAACTCCAGGTGTGAAGAAGTTGTGATGAGTGTGGATGAGATGGAGATGGTTGAGGTTCTGTAGTGCATGAGATTGTGGTACTATAGGAGCTTGAACTTGATTTGACTGTGGCATATAATATGGCATTTGAACCCTGAGAACAAAATATGCAGGTGATTGAGGGTGTGAATGAATGACTAGAACCAGCAGAATGTTGCCCTTTTTGTGAATTGTTATTTGGAAAAGTCAAAAAGGGTGCAGAAGTTTAGATCCAGTTGATCTACACTCTCTTGCAAAGTGTCCAAGCCTGTGGCATTTGTGACACTTCAACTGCTCTTGTCAAAACCGACTTTGGTTTTGTCAGAGAGTCTAGGAAATTTCTTGCCAGTTCTCTTGTAGAATTTCTGAGATCTGATATTGATCAAGGCCATTTGGCTCAAAATATCCATCTCTTCTAAATCATCATCCAGCAATGCCCTTCAAATCATCCATGATAAAGCATATTTTGTCACTATTATACCAGAATGACAATCAACACTCACAAAGGCATGATTAGAATTGTTTGAGGTGAAATCAATATGCTCATCATAGTGGCATTCTGATCCTGCATACTCTGACTCATGACTTACCAAAGCAGTGTTTCCTGGTACAAAATCATCAGTGAGCTTTCCAGATGATGACAGTTTTCGTTTCTGTTCTATCTCTCTCTCAAATGTGAGCAATTCCCATGGAGTTGGGTGAGAGATAGTTTGTCCAAATTGCACTGGAGCGTAGGACAATAGTATATGTGTCCCATCTCTCAGGCAGTGATCTGAGAAATCTGTTATTCATCTGCTATTTGTGTACTCATGTTTGACCATTTTTAATTCAGAGATCAAACAAGAGAACCCGCTCAAACTGTTGAGTCAGTGTCTCACCCTTCCTATGAGAGAATGTCTCATATTGTTGGCAAGGATTTCTCTATTATTTGCCAAGACCTCATTGTTTTCCTCCAAATTGTTCTTACAAGGCATTCCAGAGGTCATGGGCAGTTTCATAATGCATTAGCCCAGAATAGATTTCATTGGGCAGTGCCATGGCCAGAATTCCATGGGCTTTTGCATCAATCTCAAACCTTCTTATCCTCATCTGAGTATTGCTCCCTCCTCTTCGAACCATTTGATTGGTTTCTGGGTTATTCACATAGGCTTGTGTGGACCATGTACCACTGATGTCCAACAACCTGAGCTGTTACAGACAGGTGATGGAGCATTCGTCGTTGCCATATGTTATACTCACTCCTAACCAGCATTGGAGGCTTGGTTGAGGAACCAGTATTGTGAGGATCATTGGAAGGAGTAGTCATTTTAGGTCCAAATACAATTTAATTCAAGCTTTTAAAGATTTTACACAGACCACACAGACTCAATGAAAACAAGAATAAATCTCAGGATGAATGACCAAAAACACAGAAAATTCAATCTCTATAACCGTTTCTTGCAAAAATGCTAATTCAATCAAACTTGGATCTTGGATAGTAGTTTCAATGATCAATTATTAGATCGATCAATGATGAACCTTGCTTTGATATCATTTGACAGGATCAGTGATCTCAAGTTTGATGGATTAGAGTGTAACGCAGCGGAATAAGCAAGAATTAGACAATTATAGCAAGAATTTGATATTCGTATGCATTAAGAACAAATACGGTTGTAACGAGAGAATATATTTCTGTGAAAAGGAATGTTTCAATAATATCAAATGTTTCTGCTCAATCATTCACGGATTATAATTAGTTTGACACTCCTTATATAGAGTGCAATCACTGCTGATATCATGGGATAGTGACATCTGGCAGATTATTACAAAATAACTAAAACTTAACAAACTACTGAAATGTTCACAACTACTGAGAACATATCAGAGTGCTAAGTACAAAACATAAAACTACTGATAAGAACTACTGAAACTACAACGACTGAAGAACAAGCTCTTCAGTCGTTTTACAAAACTACTGAAAAGAAAAACATAAAACTACTGAAAGAAAACCGTCACAACTACAGAAGAAGACCTCTTCAGCTGTTGTGACAACGTCTGATACTTGGTCTTCAGCACTTGTGTCTTCAGACTTTGTCTTCAGCACTTGTGTCTTCAGACTTTGTCTTCAGCACTTGTGTCTTCAGACTTTGTCTTCAGCACTTGTCTTCAAACTTTGTCTTCAGCACTTGTCTTCAGACTTTGTCTTCAGCCTTGTGTCTTCAGACTTTGTCTTCAGCACTTGTGTCTTCAGACTTTGTCTTCAGCACTTGTCTTTAGACTTTTGTCTTCAGCACTTTCTTCACTATTGTGGACTTAAGCAGTTGTTGTGACGTCTGTGGGACTTAAGGTTTTTCTGATCCGGCTCATTGGTTATTTTGGTCCACAGTAAGTCAATGCGGATGAGTGTTGGGAAATGCGGATGAACAGCTAATATGGATGAGCAATGACCATTAAGTAAGAGAAATGCGGATGAACAAAGAGGAAATGTGGATGAACACTTAGAATATTATCTGCTTTTTGGGGAAAAGTGAAATTTAGGCTTGGACTTGGGAGGTTCCCGGGTGCTATGTAAGTTGACCTTTTAAGGTCATAGATGATGTGATGGGCATTGTATGATGATGTTATGATGTAGTATGATGCTTATGTATGATGGGTATGATGTATGTATGATGTATGTATGATGCCTTGTATGATGATGTTGACTGTGTATGTTGATGTTCCTTTTATTGTGTATGATTATTTTCCCTTGGCTTTACATTGAATGTTAATTCATGAAATGAAAGTATTATGTAACGTAAAGTGGAAGATAATGAAAAAAGGAAGATGATGAATGAATGCATGCATTAATGACGAAGGAACCTAAAGTAAGTCTTGCAAGCCTTATATGTGGGAACACGCCCCAATGTAGGGTGTTAGTCTAACGATGTGTGGTTAGCTACCCCAGAAGATGAACATCGGGGTCCGTCTTTATGACCAACCATTTATATAGAACCTTTTTGCGTACCCTAGATACTGGGCCAGGCTGTTGTGCGCTAGGACGGGAGGTCTAACATAGACCTTGACCCAGTATTCGCTTTATGCATGACGGTGAGTATAACACATGAGAATGGTACGCCTGAATTTACCCTTAGGTATTGTGGCCAGGCTGCTGTGCACCATGACGGGGGGTCTATGATAGACCCCAGCCTAGTACCCCGCTTTATGCATGACGGTGGGGTAAAGTTCATGGATTTTGATGGAAGGAAATGAAGTAATGACGAACGAATGAATGAAAGTAAGAAGCATG
The DNA here is from genome assembly GCA_025506515.1 of Flaveria trinervia. Lineage (NCBI taxonomy): Eukaryota > Viridiplantae > Streptophyta > Magnoliopsida > Asterales > Asteraceae > Flaveria > Flaveria trinervia. The sequence continues at coordinate 29,919,009 of CM046442.1, forward strand.
AATGAATGGAAGTTAATGAATAAAATGAATGATGAAGATAATAATGATATTATCTATATGTATATATGATGTGTGTTCACATGCAAAAGTAAAGAACGGTTTTAATGAAAGTAAAGTATGTTTTATTATAAAACTAGAACTCACTTAGCAACGCTGACTTTTTATGCATTTTTTCAGTTGGCAGGTGAGCATTGCTGAGGATGGCGTAGGGCAGCTACTTGGCATTTTGGATGGATTCTTTTGTTAATGTTTTTGCATTGTAATGCGAACAAATGAAAATATGTAATGAATGATTGTATTAACTTGCAAAAGCAATTATTATGAAATGAAAAGTTATTTTAAATGTTCCGCTGCGATATTTTATGAAAGTTAAATGTAATTATATGTTTTATGAGCAATGATTAGTCAGCTGTAGGCGTCCCGGGAACGAGGCCATACAAGTTGGTATCAGAGCCAAAGTTTAAGTGAAACGGGTAAATTTTCAAAATAAACCTAAACTTAAACTAAAAATGGGACGGAAAGGGAAGGGATGACAGTCCGAGTAGCTGCGTGCCATCAAGTATTTTCTTAATGATAACCGGTATTATGTGCACATGTTATGTGGTTTATGTGCTGTATGTAGATTTAGACACTGATGTAGTCAGGATAGGTAATGCTTGGGGTATGGAGAGGAAAGTAAGTGGCTAATCATAACTGGCCACTATATATAGGGACATACTATACTTGACATAAACTAAGCTGTTCTCTTGAATGACCATGTTGGTGTTTGAATCTTTTAGTGTGTGTTGTGGATGGCCGATGGTAGATCTCCGAAGGTTTCGTCAGGTGAAGGTTGTGGTGGACGTGGTGCTGGACCACGTGTCACGAGAAGCATAGCTAGGCTGTTGAAATAGCACTCGAAGAGCTCGAGATTCATCATCTGGAAGGCGGTGATGATAGTGCTAGTCTGAGGACCACACTGAAAGAGGATGTGGTCGAGGGAGTTCAATATGTCATGCAGGCGATTCTGTCATCTATGGTGACTGAGGTAATTAGAGCGGTGAAGGAAACGACCACGAATGAAATGAACAAGAAAAGTAGCGACGACCAGAATTGGAATGGAAAGAGGGTTGAACGTAGGGGTTACACTTTAAGCAACAAGGTGGCCAGGACGGATGACCGGCGTGTGACTTCGTCTGGTGTGGAGAAGACGAAGTGTGGTAAGTGTGCTAAAAGGCATACTGGAGAGTGTAGGTGGGGGTCAAACATCTTTTTCAAGTGCGGGAAGCCTAGCCATGTGGCGAGGGAATGTGGGGTTGTAAGGTGTTACAACTGTGGAGGGAATGGTCATATGAGTAGGGACTGCAAGAAGCAATGGCAGAGAGTTTTGGAGCAAGGAAGACGACCAAAACTAAAGGGTAGAGGGCGAGCACAGGGCCTTCACGATGATGCAAGAGAAGGCTAGAACGGACCCCAATGTCATGTCAGGTACTATCTAGTAACCAAACTCTTGCTTCTGTGTTGTCTGATTCCGATGCTTGTAGGATTTTTATTTCTGCTACCTTTTGTGCTAAGTTTCCCATTAGGAGTAGAAGTATTGATAAGCCTTCGATGTAGAAACTACCATAGGTAAGGCTACTAGGATTTCTGTGCAGATAGAAGGTTATGATATAGAATTAGAAGGTCATAAGTTTCCTGTTAGACCGTTCGTGATGACCTTAGGCGGGTTTGATGTAGTCCTAGGAATGGATTGGTTGGCCGGCTACTACAGGAGGTTCATTCAAGACTTCTCTAAGATCGCTTCTCCAGTAACCAAGTTGACCCGAAAAGGTGTGAAGTTCGTATGGGGTCAAGCTCAAGAGAAGGCGTTTGAGGAGTTAAAGGCGAGATTGACTCAAGCTCCTGTTATGTCATTACCCGATGGAAGTGAAGATCTAGTGGTTTATTCTGATGCTTTCTACTGGGGTTGGGGTGTGTGTTAATGCAGAGAGGAAAGGTTATAGCCTATGCATCCCGACAGTTGAACATTCATGACGTCAATTATCCTACTCATGACTTGGAGCTAGCAGCCGTGGTCTTTGAGCTAAAGATTTGGAGGCACTACCTTTACGGGACGAAGTGCACCATATTCATCGACCACAAGAGCTTAAAGTACTTCTTCGAGCATAAGGACCTGAAGATGAGGCAGAGACGATGGTTGGAGCTCATAAAGGATTATGATTGCGAGATTCACTACCATCCGGGCAAAGCGAACATGGTGGCGGATGCCCTTAGCCAAAAGGAGAGACCCGAGCCGATCGGGTGAAAGCTTACCAGTTGATCATGACCTCCGATGTGATGAAGCAAGTCAAAGAGTTCCAAGATAAGGCATTGAAAGAAGATCATCTTAACTCGGAAAGTGAGAGGTCTGATTGCGGAATTGGGTGAAAACACACTCGGTGTTAGAACCTGATTCCGACGGATGTGGATTCCTCGTTTTGGGAATCTACGCCTGAAGATCATGGACGAAGCTCACAAGACTCGATACTCTATTCATTCCGATGCTACAAAGATGTACCAAGACATGAAGAAAGACTATTGGTGGTCGGGTATGAAGCATGATGTGGTGGAGTATGTGAGCAAATGGCTTACTTGTTTACAAGTGAAGGCGGAACATCAAAATCCGTATGGAAGGATCCAACCTTTGGATGTACCGGAGTGGAAGTGGGAGCACATCACCATAGATTTTATTATGAAGCTACCGCGCACTGCGCGAGGTTATGATGCTATTTGGGTGATAGTTGATCGTTTGACGAAGAGTGCTCACTTTTTACCGATCTGCGAGACATATTTGTTCGAGAGGTTGGCTGGTCTTTTCATTAAGGAGATTGTAACTCGTCATGGTGTGCCGGTGTCTATTGTGTCTGATCGTGACACCCAGTTTACATCAAAATTTTAGAAGAAATTTCATGATGCCATGGGCACGAGGTTGCATATTAGCACGACTTATCATCCTCAAACGGATGGTCAGTCGGAACGGGCGATTCAGATGCTCGAAGATATACTCCGGGCATGCATAATTGATTTTGGAGGAAGTTGGGATGACCACTTACTGTTAGCTAAGTTCTCATATAACAATAGTTATCATGCCAGCATTGGTATGCCCCCTTATGAGATGCTATACGGTAGGAGATGCCGAACACCCGTGTGTTGGGGTGATATTGGTTAGAAGGAGTTAGGGAGCGTCGAGGTGATCAAGGCTACGACTGAGAAGCTTAAAAAATCAAGGCCTTCATGAAGGCAGCCAAAGATAGACAAAAGTCGTATGCTAATAAACGACGTAGACCGATTGAGTTCCAGGTGGGTGACAGGGTTATGTTGAAAGTCTTACCTTGGAAGGGTATCATTCGGTTCAGAAAGCGGGGCATGTTGAGCCCGAGATACATAGGGCCTCTCCGAATCATTGCTAGAGTAGGGGAGGTTGCCTATAGACTAGAGTTGCCTGAGGAGTTAAGTATAATTCATTCAACATTCCACGTATCTCATCTGAGGAAATGTTTGGCAGACGAAGACATGATTGTTACACTGGAGGATATCGAGGTAGAAGAACAACTCAATTATATGGAGCAACCGATGGCAATCATCAGCCGTAAAGAAAGAGATTGAGGAATAAAGTGGTCCCACTTGTGCGCGTACAATGGAAGCACAGAAAGGGATTCGAGTCTATGTGGGAGACTGAAGAAGATATGAGACAGCATTACCCATGTCTGTTCGAGGAATAACGGGTTTCGGGGACGGAACCTATATAAGGGGGATGGACTTGTAACACACGATTATTTTTTTAGTGAAATAAAGAAGAATAAAGTGAAGAAAAAGAAAGAAAAGATATTGTACCCCAGTTGAGGGGTAAAAAGTGTCAAAAGGACAAAAGGTTTGAAAAGTGGTGTAAAAGGTGATGGCCGCCCATCACTCTTTCTACACCCATACAATTCTCGGATGTTAGAGAGAGAAAGTAGCAAGAGCAGCAGAGAACTCTCAGTTTAGAAGGAAGAACAAGCTGAAAATTCGAATTCAATGTAAGGATTCATAGTTTTTAAGTGTTCTTAAATAGCCTTGCCTCGATTGTATGCTTATGTGTGTTTGTATTTTTGGTTGTGAGTGTTTTAGTGGGTTTCTAGATGGTTGAACTCAATTGCAAACGAGTTTGGAAGAAGCCATACTCAAGCTGGAAAGGTGTGTGCTAGGACCCTTCTTTTTACTATTTTTTAACTGTTTTGGGGCTGGAAGTGCACGAACTTATGTTTTTTATAAAACTGGGTTTTATACCCGTATGTTAGAATGTGTGTATGTTGCTGTTATGATGTGATGTTGGGCTATGTTCATGCTTGATGATGTTATGGTTGTGTTTCTAAGGCTTAGAATGTAAGATTTACGCTTAGAACATGATAGAAAGTGTTTGAGAAATAAAATCTGATGTTTAGGGCTCATATGTCTAAGTTTTCAAATCTGCCCAAGTGTTCAAAGAAATACGGATGAACAGTCAATGCGGATGAGCATGACACTAAGTAAGTCAATGTGGATGAGTATTGGGGAAATGCGGATGAATATTGGGGAAATGCGGATGAATAGCTAATGCGGATGACCATTGACCACTAAGTAAGTCAATGTGAATGATTATTGGGGAAATGCGGTTGAACAATCAATGCGGATGAGCATTTACCACTAAGTAAGTCAATGCGGATGAGTATTGGGGAAATGCGGATGAACAGTCAATGCGGATGAGCATTGACCACTAAGTAAGTCAATGTGGATGAGTGTTGGAGAAATGCGGAAGAACAGCTAATGCGGATGATCATTGACCATTAAGTAAGAGAAATGCAGATGAACAAAGAGGAAATGCGGATGAACACTTAGAATTTTTCTTGACTTTTTGGGCAAAAGTGAAATTTAGGCTTTGATTTGGGAGGTTCCTGGGCGCTATGTAAGTTGACTTTTTGAGGTCATAGATGATGTCATGGGCATTGTATGATGATGTTATGATGTATGTATGATGCTTATGTATGATGGTATGATGTATGTATGATGCCTTGTATGATGATGTTGACTGTGTATGTTGATGTTCCTTTAATTGTGTATGATTATTTTCCCTTGGCTTTACGTTGAATGTTAATGAATGAAATGAAAGTATTATGTAATGTAAAGTGGAAGATAATGAAAAGAGGAACATGATGAATGAATGCATGCATTAATGAACGAAGGAAACTAAAGTAGGTCTTGCATGCCTTGTATGTGGGAACACGCCCCAATGTAGGGTGTTAGTCAACGGTGTGTAGGTTAGCTACCCCAGAAGGATGAACACCGGGGTTCATCTTTATGACCGTCCATTTGTATAGAACCTTTTTCGCTCACCCTAGATACTAGGCCAGGCTGCTGTGCGCCATGACGGGAGGTCTAAGATAGACCTCGGCCCAGTATCCGCTTTATTCATGATGGTGGGTTAGCACATGACAATGGTACACCTGAATTTACCCTTAGGTACTGTGACCAGGCTGCTGTGCGCCATGACGGGGGGTCTATGATAGACCCCGGCCCAGTACCCGCTTTATGCATGATGGTGGGGTAGAGTTCATGGATTTTGATGGAAGGAAATGAAGTAATGACGAACGAATGAATGAAAGTAAGAAAGCATGAATGAATGGAAGTTAACGAATGAATGAATGATGAAGATAATAATGATATTATCTATGTGTGTGTATGATGTATGTTCACATGCAAAAGTAAAGAATGGTTTAATGAAAGTAAAGTATGTTTTATTATAAAATTAGAACTCACTTAGCAACACTGACTTTTTACGCATTTTTCCAGTTGGCAGGTGAGCATTGCTGAGGATGGCGCGGGGCAGCTTCTTGGTATTTTAGATGGCATTCTTTTGTTAATGTTTTTTCATTGTAATGCAAACAAATGAAAATGTGTAATGAATGATTGTATTAACTAGCAAAAGCAGTTATTATGAAATGAAATGTTATTTTAAATGTTCCGCTGTGATGTTTTATGAAAGTTAAATGTAATTATATGTTTTATGAGCAATGATTGGCCAGCTGTAGGCGTCCCGGGAACGGAGCCTTACACAGACAAAGCTCGAATCTAGCATCAACGTGCATATGAAAAGGGGTCCCAAACGATTCTGATATACATGTATGATTCCATAATGAATCTTTCCAGAAAAGATTAAATAACTTGAAGTTGTTCTACTCAAGAAGTAAAATAAGTTAGATGTTGTCTAAAAGGTTTACACCTATCTCAAACCCAAAAACAACAAATATATGTCTTGCTTTAGTTTTAAATTTCAAAGTTGTTTTCTATTTTCTAGTATTTTGTTGCATAGCTGTCAGACTATTCAACTAGACGAATTCTGTGAATTACTCACTGAAAGGATCACGTCTGAGGTGATCAAATGGTGTTAATTAAAAGGATCACGTCTGAGGTGATTGGATGGTGTTAATTAAAAGGGTCATATCTGAGATGATCAAATGACAAAATGTTTTATATCAAAAGTTAAAAATTTGAAGTGTTTGAAAGTGTATGAGTTCAAGCTCATAAGTATGATCCACTCGTACGATTGAATCATAAGGATGAGCCAATCATACGTTTGAACATACGAATGAGCCAATCACAAGATTGGACCATGAGTATGGGACAACTATGCGATTGGACCACAAGATTGAACCAATCGTACGAATGGATGAAGGAGTATGAGCCAGTCGCCCGACTGAACCCCAGTCGCATGACTAAAGCATGAGTATGGGCTCAGTCGCATGACTGAAGCATAAGTATGGGTCCAGTCGCATGACTGAAATTTAAAATAGTATAAATAAGGGGGTCATCAGTCGTCACCCTTACCACCCTTCAAAGTTCTCTGAAATCACCCATACTCACAAATCTCCTGCCCAAATTCGTTTGCTTGTTTTACCTGCTGATTGTGATTCTATCGGTTATTCTACTCATCTACAGGTACTGGGTGACTGAAATCAATCCCTATAAACGTCTTAATCGCATCTTAAGGACCGATTATGTTAAAACCCTAGAACCGAGACTAAACCCTAACATAGACCACTTAAATGGACAGAAAAGTTGATCTAAAGGACTTAAGTGTTATTTCGAGTCCCTGCGAGTCAAATGAGTCTAACCACGAAGTCTAATATAAAGTTTTTGTGAAGGCGCTGGATTGGTAGACATCCGAGCATGTTCTTGACGGAAGGAAACAAAACCAAAACCAAGAGACAACAATAAACAAGAACTATAAAAATGGTTTCATTGATAAAACCTAATGAATACAAGTTCGTTACAAAATAAGAATCAAGACTGTTGGCAAGGGGAGATCGAGCATGATCTCCCATCTCATCCGGCAGCACCTAGCCCCGGGCACACTCCTTAACCTCTCTACACCATGAAATTGGTATTTATAGGCCTCAGCCCATATTAGATGCAACTGGTCCCATTCATACGATTAGGCCATGCGTATGGTTCAATCGTACGACTAGACCATACTTATGGTTCAGTCTTACGAATGGCCCAATCGCATCTCTCAGTCGCACGACTGGTCCATTAGCATGGCTCAGTCGTACCACTGAGTCTCATTCGCATATGCTCCTACGAATGACCTAGTTTCATGTGTTTACAACATATCAGGTGTATTACATTAAGCCTAGACTATTTGACAAGCGACGAACACACTATATATGACAACATATGCTCCAACAAATTCCCCCTTGGACGTTGCTTGCGAATAGTAGATAACACCTCTTACAATCTTCAGTGAATCTTTGCTCTGCTTTCCAATAGAATCAAATGAAAAACCATATTAGCCAATGTTGCCGACCCGTTAGGTTGCTACAGTATCCTGAAAATGAAGGCATAATAGCTTTCGTTTACTTTGAAGAACACTATCAAAGCAGCAAATTCCCCATATGACTGACTTTTCCACATAATGACATGAACAATTTTCCATTGCTTTAGTCTTCACATAGCTAACCTGATTAATTAACACCTGCAGAAATTCCCCCTCAAATTCAGCATATCCCAATATATAGACATCGTGCTCTCCTTGCGTCTTCACACGATGTATTGGGCAAAAAGTAGGGGGGTTCCAATCATAGCTGACAATCTCAACCAAATCAGCATGCACTCAGATTCATCATCAGAAACCGGCTCACATCATCACTTTTTGATTGTGTCTTCAATTTCTCTATACATGGATTCCCCCTAAGATTGGGAATCCTCTCTGTGCGGATAGATAAAACTTGATTGGCCCATAAATAGTCAGATGCTCCTGACTACCCCACAAAATCAGCACCGACTGCTGACATCTTCTCTTTTCTTTTTTGTGTTCTCACTACAATCACCTATTATAGAAATCCAAAGAATAATGGGGTATCCATCGAACATATTTGACAAGAGAACCTCAAGGTGAATGTGCTTCGCTCATCCTCAAATCTGTGCAAATAGTAGTTCCAGACCCTTTCGTTTGTCTGGAACACCGTTCATTCGTATGACATGGAGTACAATTATCACATTCGTGTGATGATAATACGAATGATATCTTCATGAGACTGGTCTAGTAGCATGACTGGTCATAAGACTAGTCCAGTAGCATGACTGGTCATAAGACTGGTCTAGTAGCATGACTGGTCCAGTAGCATGACTGGTCCAGTAGCATGACTGGTCCAGTAGCATGACTGGTCATAAGACTGGTCCAGTAGCATGACTGGTCATAAAACTAGTCCAGTCGCATTCCAGTCGTACGAATGGTCCAGTCGTACGAATGGTCCATTAGCATGGTCCAGTCGTACAAATGGTCCATTAGCATGGTCCAGTCGTAGGAATGGTCCATTAGCATGGTTCAGTCGCACGAATGTTCCATTAGCATGGTCCAGTCATACGAATGGTCCATTAGCATGGTCCAGTCGCACGAATGGTCCATTAGCATGGTCCAGTCGCACGAACGGGTCTACACGCAGATTTTCAGATCGGCAGCCGCCAAGGATACCAAAAACCATCATTTGATGAATTTTACGTGAACTGAAACAAAATAGACATCATCAGGTTCGCAAGGTGATAGAACGGGTTTCGAGTTCGATTTTAACATAGAAACAACACACGTAACAAGATCTGAGCAAAGCACGAAGAACATGAAGTGGGTTTAACGTCAGGAACCTAAAATAGATCCAGAAATCAAGAGCTCGGGTTGCTAGAATAATTGTTAGATCATTCTCGCAGTACCGGCTCTGATACCAATTGTGAAGGCGCTGGATAGGTAGACATCGAGCATGTTCTCTTGACGGAAGTAACAAACCAAAACCAAGAGACAAACAATAAACACGAACTATAATAAATGTTTCATTGATAAAACCTAATGATTACAAGCTCGTTACAAAATAAGAATCAAGACTCTTGACAAGGGAGATCGAGCATGATCGCCCCTCTCATCCGGCAGCACCTAGGCCCCGGGCACAGTGTGACATCAGTCACCACAAGGTCCATCAATTAACGCGGTTTTCGTTAAATTTTCCTTGATCGTTCATTCCTCATCTTTATTAACTGTTCGGTTAGATATTATACTTGCTTTATCGCCCTTATTCTTGTATTCTTATCGTTAACGAATGATACGCTTAAAACTTTTACAAATTCCATCACCATTATCACTAAATATACCGATTTTATATAATATTATGTCATTAATAAAACCATTTTTAAGTTACCAATTATCATTAAATACATTTTTTCATCAAATCAATACAATTAGCCTATTAACGTCGTTTTCAACCGAAACGAATTTGGGTATTCGGGGATTTAAGTGCAGGGACTAAATGTGCCATTTTCCAAACTTGGGCTGGGTATATAAACCCCATTTCCAGCCCTAGCCTTCATTCTTCATCTTCTTCTTCTTCATTCTCTTCTTCACTTTCATCTTCTTCCTTGCACCAAAACCGCCCCGTTTGGTCCCGTTTTCGTCGTCTAGACTTCGACTACAACCGAGTGTACTCCATTCTTGCAGATAGACGACCTTGGTCGTCCCTTTTCTTGCTTTTTCACTGCCGTGCACTTAGGGTTTTGGGTGTTCAGGTCCAACCAGAAAACATGTGGTCGTGTGGGTGCGTGTGATGTCTTTCTGTGTGTTCTTCTTGTTAGTGTATGTTAGTAGAGTGTTTCTGGAAGTCCTTATGGTGTAACACTCATGCACGGAGCAGCCAAAGGCTGTTCTGCATAGCTGCAGTCGTGAATCTGCCATTCTAGTGACTGGGTCTGTCATGCGACTGAGCCGTGCGACTGGGTGAGTCGTGCGACTGTGTCAGTCGGGTGACTGAGTTGTACGACCGGGTATGTCGTGCGACTGAGTCGTGCGATCGAATAAATGTGTGTGATTCAGTCAATGCGGATGAGTGTATGCATGCGATTGAGTCTGCGACCGAATGAATGTGTGCGATTGTGCGTGTGTCGCACGACTGAAGGCTAATCGTACGAATGGAGGTTCAATCGTGCGAATGAAGCTAATTCGTACGAATGAAGGTTGATTTGTGCGTATGGAGGTTGAGTCGTGCAATTGGATGTTGTGTGGTACGACTGGATGCCAGTTGCGCGAATGAAGGTTCAATCGTACGAATGAAGCTGATTCGTACGAATGAGGGTTGATTCGTACGAATGAGGGTTGATTCGTACGAATGAGGGTTGATTCGTGCGAATGGAGTGTTGAGTTGTGTGTCTGGTCTCGTTGTATGATTGAAGCTGCTGTGTGTGTGAATTTCCTTCTTGAATGTCGTGTGACGATAAGATAGCATCAACATGGTTGCCATTGCTCGACCACAAAGATTAAAGTCAACGCTATCAAGGCTTCAAATACTATTCCAAATCAAATCAACCTAACATTTTACAATTACCAACAACCCATTTATAACTACTAATATTTAACAAATACTTCTCTTGTGCGATTGGGTGCTGTGTGGTACGACTGAATACCAGTCGCACGAATGAAGGTTCAATCGTATGAATGAAGCTTATTCATACGAATGAGGGTTGATTCGTGCGAATGGAGTGTTGAGTTGTGTGTCTGGTCCCATCGTGTGATTGAAGCTGTTGTGTGTGTGAATTTCCTTCTTGAATGTTATGTGACGATAAGATAACATCAACATGGTTGCCATTGCTCGACCACAAAGATTAAATCAACGCTATCAAGGCTACAAATACTATTCCAAATCAATCAACCTAACATTTTACAATTATCAACAACCCATTTATGACTACTAATATTTAACAAATACTTCTCTTATAACAACAGATCTTTTACACATATCACCGGCAATGGCGACGGTTTCTAGTACTTGGATCTACATAAGATCTAATACATGTGTCAGCTTGTGTGTGTTACACGCGACCGAACTGGTACAACCCGAACCGACTGACATTACTGTTTAATTTAAACATATCATTAATGCTTAACAATAACTGTCAATAGGTGTTTGACCATTCATTACATACTATATTGGGGAACTTTGATCATTCATACTTACCACTTAACAAGTGAGTTTCGTGACCCCTTTTTATGCTTATACATTTTCAATCATTTACAAACTTGGGGGAAAGTAAGCTCACCCACTTTTCTATGTTGTACAACTTACATACAATTTACATACTTGGAATCAATGTGTTACTATTTTGTGAGTACTTATCTGATACATGCTTGAGTTTGTTGTGTGGTACTTTCTTTACAACCATTTAATTCCAGTGTGGGAACCAACGGAGAGGTATTGGTAGTACTACTGGGTTGACATCCCACCCTTGATGGTTGGTATACTAGTTAGTACCAACCGTAGTCAGGAACGGGCCTTGGGAGAATATATTCTGACAAGATTCTGTGTGTACGTCGTTAGGTTTGTTGTAAAGCTCACGTCTTGTGATTTTTGCTTACTTATAACTATATTCACGGTATTTCACAACAATTACTATACACACATCAATTACTTATTTACAATTTAACCTATGAGCTCACCAACAATTTTGTTGACCATTTTGAGCATATCTTTCAGGGACAATGCTAATTGAAGATCTAGGTGTGCTGCCTTAGTGGAGACCCTAGGATACATTTTGAGACTAAACATGCTTAACAAACATTGTCTTTCTGGAATCATTGTTGTAGTATGCTTTAAACATCATACTTTTGTAACTTGTTCCTGGGTTGTGGGAAATACATTACAATATTATCTTCTTGTTTATGTGAATCATGTATCATGTTATGCTTATGGCTATGTTGTCGTGAACATTGACTAAACACGACACAAGTCTCCTTTGTGTCGGGTGTCGTCATGACACGATTGTCATCATTTTTTATATTGCATCTCTATTGCTTACCATGTGTTATAATGATCCCGTCTAGTTACATCCCCGTGTTTCCGCTCTTAGCGGGGGTGTGACACACACTCCTTAACCTCTCTACACCATGAAACTGGTATTTATAGGCCTCAACCCATATTAGATGCGACTGGGCCCATTCGTATGATTGGGCCATGCATATGGTTCAATCGTACGACTGGACCATACTTATGGTTCAGTCTTACGAATGGCCCAATCGTATCTCTCAGTCGCATGACTGGTCCATTAGCATGGCTCAGTCATACGAATGAGTCTTATTCGCATATGCTCCTGCGAATGACCCAGTTTCATGTGTTTACAACATATCAGGGTATTACATTAAGCCTAGACTATTCAACAAGCGACGGACACACTATATATGACAATATATGCTCCAATAGTTTTGACAAGGATTCAAATCTAGGGTATTCAACAGTGTAGGATGCGAATGGTCATACTAATGAACTTTAATCGCATGATTGAGCCAGGCACACGATTCAATCGCACGAATGAATCATGCATAGGGGTGCAGTCGCACGAGTGACTCAACCGCATGGTGTAGTATACGACTAAGTTCAGTCGGAGGCTTAATCGCATGACTGAACTAAACTGCAGGCTCAATCGTACGACTGAACTCAATCGTACGACTAATACTCAGTCATATGGTTCAGTCACAGGACTGAACTAGTTTGATAAAAACATATTAAGTTCCAACTATTCACAATCTAATGTATTATTTTTTCTTGTGTTTCAGCAACATGGCTTATAGATGGATGATGAGCAAGAAGCACAATATTTGTGCTAATTTAGATTATACTACTCGGAATGCTTCCGAGTTTACTAGGATCATAGCCATTCTAAGGAGATCTAGGATCTTCAAGGCCATATCTACACCATGCACGCCATACAGATCATTACAGCAGACCTTTTGGGAAGGTGCTACCGTTGACAGGTCCTCTGAGCCCCACAGTATTTGAAGCTCGATTCTTGGACAGGTGATTAGGATTACTGCTGTTGATCTAAGGCAAGTCCTGGATCTGGGTGATGATGATGCCCACCCAACCAAGCTACACACTCTGATCGTCGGGGATGCTTTCTGCGGATGAAGTACACTTGGGACTTCAACGCATGTGTGCTCAACCTATGCCCCCAGTTTAAGTACTTCGCCCATGTCATTCTAAAGTGCATAGCGTCAAGGAGAGGTGGATTTGATGAGATTTCAGATCAAATCTAGAATGCATATGTTGCTTTGGTGCTGAACCACCCATTTAGTTTCTCCCACATGCTCTTTGCTTATATGATCGAGAACCTGGAAGCAAAAGGCAAGGAAAGCTTCTGCATGTACCCGAGGTTTTACAGATGATTATTGATGAGAAGCTTCCTTTGCTACCAAAAGAGAAGGATGATGTCGTTGTTCTGGAGGTTATGGATGACACTACATGGGGTCGGATGAAGGTCTACCTGGGGAAGCAGGTGAAGCCCCCGGTCTTTGGCTAGTGAAGATTATCTGGCGCCTGCTCGCAAGAGGTGGCGTCACGATGACAACGACTCCGATGTAGAGCCAATTGAGCTACCCACTGAGATGATGATGACCATGATGATGGTCAAGGTGGTGAGGCACCTGGTGGAACAAAGAAGGCTGCCTTCAACCAAGACTTCTGCTTGATGAAGAGGAAGAGTCTGATGATGAGCCATAAGTGAGGATAGTCGGTAGTCGGGTTGTGGCCACCGACAGAGGATAGAGGCAGTTGGCGGATGCTAGGCTGGGTCGAAGGGTGTTGCTACAGATGTCACTGATCCTACTTACACCATAAAACAACCACTCAGCTCAAGGGGAGCTTTTGTTTCAAGGGCTCCAAGAAGAAAAGGATGGCCCATCCCCATGGGAAAAAGAGTAAGAGACCTAGATTTACTTTGATCACATCTTCTACTGCCACAGCCACCACCACTACCACACCCACTGCCACAGCCACCACCACTACCACACCCACTACCACCACTGCCACAACCACCACCACTACCACACCCACTGTCACAGCCACCACCTCTACCACACCCACTACCACAACCACCACTCATAAACCTACTCTGCCACAATGCATTCCCATCCTTCCTCCCATCTTCACCACATCTACCACTTCCCTAACCACTCACCAAGCTGGTCCCTTCACCCAACCTACTCTGCCCATGGTCCGGGTTAGAGGAGCAGCTAGCTAGCTTAAACCAAATGGTGCTGAAGCTTATTGCTATTGATGATCTGAGGGCTACTCAAATCAATCAGCTGATGGTGGTGAATGCAACTCAAGCAAAGCAACTGCTCAGTTGAGTGAGAAGAATGCTCAGTACGAGAGAGCTTTAGGCTGATAGAGTGAGAAGAATGCTCAAGTAAAGCAAATTGCTTTAGGCACTTAAGAGTCAAAATGAGCTGGTGATGGCTTCGGTAAAGCGGATTGAAGGACTAGAAAAGAAGAATAAAAGGATTTTGCTGAAGCTCAAAGGATCAAAGAGTGAGTCGTTAAAGATTAAGGATGTGATGATGATGATGGTGATGATGATGATGATGATGATGATGATGAGGATGAAGATGAATCTTGGTAATGACGAGATAGCAGGAGGAAGTGGAAAGGGACAAGGAGGAGATGATGATGATGATGAGGATGATCGTGAGTGAGGTGATGCATCTATGTCAGCCTCAAATCCATCATCAAAGGAGAGGTGTACCAAGAGAAATCAAGATCAAGGAGCCTCGTCCTCAGCTCCTCAAGCTGAAGAGACGACAGATCAAGGCAAAAGTAATGATTAGATGTTTTGTATTTAAAACATTTGTACTTGAATTATGTATTACATTAATGTAATTAATTATTATCTATGTTTGTATATGTTTAAATGTTTTGATTAATGACTTATGTTGGGTGTGTTAAATGTTTAATCAAACATATGAAACTCAATAGCAAGATGAGTATGATGTCATCCCCCTTCAGCAAGTAAAGACTCAACTCACGATGATTCTTGACTTGTAAGGGATAGTCAGAAGGTCAGTGAGCTACACTCCCGAAGGAGGAGAAATCATTCATGATCTGACTGATGACTAGCTAGCTGAGATGTTCCGACTCAATCCTGATGAAATTGTCAAAGATACTCTAGACATCGATGTACTGAGTGATGAGGAGCTACAGGATATTAATGAGATTGAGATCGAGGATGTTACAGTTGAGCACTATCCAGAGTACACTGACCTGGAAGGACATGTTATGCCCAACTTGGGTGAAACGTTTGGCAATGGTACTTGTGATAAGTTGGAAGAAATGGAGAAAGAGAAAAATAAAGTTGATAGTACAGCCCAAGCTTCGGATGCTAATGTTGATATAAAGAAAGCTAAATGGGCAGCTTGTTTTGTAGAGATGAAAGCCCAATGCGCACCCCCAAATCAAATGCCTACACCAAGCTTTATAGAGTCAAACGACATCAAAAAGTGTTAGGCAAGATTATAGAGTGGGCATATTTTGAAGACTTGGATGTTTATGCTGTGAAAAGGGAAAAATGGATTGAATACTTCAGATAACCACATGATTTGAGGACTCTTTCTGGTTTTGGGCTCAACCAACTAGCATGCTTAGATCTATTATATGCTAACCCAAGAAAGATGTCAGGATGGTTTGAGGCTGCATTGAAGAAAGAATATCACACCAGGTGGGTAAATATAAGGCCCCATTCCCGGGACCCTTACAGCTGGTGATTCATCGCACGTAAAACATATACTTTACATTTATACATCAAAACATTGCAGCGGAAAACATAAAACAAATGGCATTTCATTTCATTATAAAAACTTTTGCAAAATAGTTCACCATTTGTTGGTTACAAAATTACATTGTTGTATTACACCACAAAAGCCTTAAATAAATGGATTCCATCCAAAAGAGCTGAGTAGCCGCCTCGTGCCATCCCCATCAATGTTTACCTGACAACTGAAAACGCATAAAAGTCAGCGTCGCTGAGTGAGTTCTAGTTTTAAAAATAAACATACATAAATCGTTATTATTTCTTTACAGAGTCCATATTATACGCTTCATACGTTCGTGGTCATACATCATACGTACATACAGATAATACCATTATTATCTTCCATTACGTTCATTAATCTTCGTTCATTCGTTACATCTTGTGACATGTACAATACCCCAAACATTGTGCACGAAGCTGGTTACTGGGCCTAAGGTCTATCATAGACCTCGAGCATTATGCACGAAGCTGACTCCAGTACCTGAGGCAAGTACATTCACCATTCATCTTTTCTTCTCATTCCGGATCAATGCCATATGCTATACCCCAAACATTGTGCACGAAGCTGGTTACTGGGCCTGAGGTCTATCATAGACCTCGAACATTGTGCACGAAGCTAACTCCAGTACCTGGGGCAAGCGGCAAGGATCCCATACATATGGTAAATCACAAGGATTGGACCCCAGTGTGCATCCTTCTGGGTAGCTAACCTGTACACAGTTGAGTTAATACCCTTCATTGGGTGCGGACCTCCATACATTTGCTTGCAAGACTTTTTACGTTCATTCATTCGTTAATGCACGCATTCATTCATCCTGTTCCTTTTTCATTATCATTCACTTTACGTACATAATACTTTCGGTTCATTCATGGACATAACACGTAAAGCCATGGAAAGATAAACATTCATCATCATAGGAACATAACATACCATTCATACATCATCACAAGACATCATACATACATAACATACATCATGCATAGTCATGCATCATCATCATCATCCATAACATGCCCATCATACTATCTATGACCCCCAAAACTCAACTTATAGTCCCCCGGAATTTCCCAAGTCAAAGCCTACTTTACAATCTTCCCTAAAAATCAGAAAAATATTCTAAGTCCTAGGCGCATGGGCACTATGGAGACGCATGGACACTATTCAGGCGCATGGGGAACACTTAGGTGCATGGGCCACTTTCAGGCGCATGGGTACTGTTCAGGCGCATGGAGATCCCTGGACGTCTCAACACTTAGTAAATTCCAGCCCAATCTAGGCGCATGGATTCTATTCAGACGCATGAACACTTAGGCGCATCGGCCACTTGGGCGCATGGGCACTATTGGGGCGCATGGCCCTACCCTTAGTCATCCGACTAACATTTCTAGGCGCATGGGCTGAACTTAAACATTTCTAAGGCAAATTTTGGGCGCATGAGCTACTATTTAGGCGCATGGCTTACACTTAATTCTTTCTAAGGCACTTTCAGATGTATGAACACTTATCTAGGCGCATGAGCATTCTGTAAAACATGTTTCTAGGATATTTTCAATCCTGATCATCGAACCCATCTGTTCTAAGCATAATATGGCTATTCTAAACATGAGTAGCCTATAAACCATCAAGAACTAACATCCAACATACACATTACATACGGGTATTCACACATAAACTTTGTAAAATCATTTTAATACGTTTTCAGCCCCAAAGATAGTTTACAACATGTAAAAACCAGGGTCTAGAACTCACCTGGTGCAACTAGGGTGTTCTTCCTTTTAACCCACTTGCAAAGAGTTCAAAACACCTAGAAAAAATCCAAACACATACACACAAGCACAAACACAACACATAAGCACATAATCACATAACCGGGATAAAACCCGACATAAAAACATAAGAACCTTGAATTCTTACCTTGAATTCACTTTTCTTCTTCCCTTCTTCTTCAATTCGAGAGTATTCTCTACTCTCTCTCTCTAAAACCGAGACAAATGGTGAAGTGAGGTGAGGGTGGGCAGCCATACTCCCTTTACACCAACTTTGAAAGTTTTGTCCTTTTTGGACACTTTTAGTCCCTCCATTTGGACTTTATTGCCTTTCTTACTTTTATTCTTTACATCTTGACTTTTTTTTTTTAAAAAAAATAGCGGGTGTTACAAGTCCACCCCCCTATATAGGTTTCGTCCCCGAAACCTGTTATTCCTCGAAAAGGATAATGCTGCCTCATCTCCTCCTCAGTCTCCCATGTAGACTCGGATCCCTTCCTGTGATCCACTATACACGCACAAGAGGAACCACTTTATTTCTCAGTTTCTTCTCTTTATGATCGATGATTGCCATTGGTTGCTCTACATAATTGAGCCTTTCATCAAGTTCAATGTCCTCCAGTGGAACAATCATGTCTTCATCAGCTATACACTTTCTCAAATGAGATAGATGGAATGTCAGGTGAATTCCACTTAACTTATCTGGCAACTCCAATCTATAGCCACCTCTCCCACTCGAGCAATGATTCGGAAAGGGCCTACATACTTTGGGCTCAACTTGCCCACTTCCTGAATCGGATAATACCCTTCCAAGGTGAGACCTTCAACATGACCCGGTCACCCACCTAGAACTCGATCGGTTGCGTCATTTATCGGCATACAACTTCTGTCTATCTTTAGCTGCCTTCATGAAGGCTTTGATCCTCTCAAGCTTCTCAGTCGTAGCCTCGATTACCTTGACGCTTCCCAACTCTTTCTGACCAATGTCACCCCAACAAACGGGTGTTCTGCATCTCCTACCTTATAGCATCTCGTATGGTGGCATACCAATGTTGGCATGATAACTATTGTTGTACGAAATTCAGCTAATGGTAAGTGGTCGTCCCAACTTCCTCCAAAATCAATCACACATGCCCGAAGCATGTCTTCCAACATCTAAATGGTCCTTTCTGACTGACCATCGGTTTGGGGATGATAAGTCGTGCTAATATGTAACCTCGTCCCCATGGCGTCGTGGAATTTCTTCCAGAATTTAGACGTAAACCGGGTGTCACGATCAGACACAATGGCCACCGGTACACCATGACGAATTACAATCTCCTTGATGAACAGGTCAGCCAACCTCTCGGATGAATATGTCTCGCGGATCGGTAGGAAGTGAGCACTCTTCGTCAAGCGGTCAACAATCACCCATATGGCATCGTATCCTTTCGGAGTACGTGGCAGCTTCGTAATGAAATCCATGGTGATGTGCTCCCACTTCTATTCTGGTATATCCAAATGTTGGATCATCCCATGCGGCTTTTGATGTTCTGCCTTCACTTGCAAACAAGTAAGGCACTTGCTCACATACTCCACCACGTCACGATTCATGCCCGGCCACCAATAATCCTTCTTCATGTCTTGGTACATCTTTGTGGCACCGGGATGGATAGAGTATCGGGTCTTGTGAGCTTCGTCCATAATCTTCACACGTAGATTCCTGAAACGAGGAATCCACACCCATCAAAATCGAGTTTTAACACCAAGCGTGTTTTCACTCAATTCCCTAACCAGACCTCTCATTCTTTCAGAGTTTAAATGATCTTCTTTTAATGCCTCATCCTGAACTCCTTGACTTGCTTCATTACATCAGAGGTCATGATTAGTTGGTATGCTTTCACCCGAATTGGCTCGGGCCTCTCCTTCCGGCTAAGAGCATCAGCCACCACGTTAGCTTTGCCCGGATGGTAATGGATCTCACAATCATAATCCTTTATGAGCTCCAACCATCGTCTCTGCCTCATATTCAGGTCCTTCTACTCAAAGACATACTTTAAGCTCTTGTGGTCGGTGAAGATGGTGCACTTCGTTCCATACAGATAGTGCCTCCAAATCTTTAGTGCAAAGACCACGACCGCTAGTTCCAAGTCATGAGTAGGGTAGTTCACCTCATGAACCTTCAGCTGTTGGGATGCGTAGGCTATAACTTTCCTCTTTGCATTAACACACATCCCAACCCCGAGTAAGAAGCGTCTGAATACACCACTAAATCTTCGCTTCCATCGGTAACGTCAAGACAGGAGCTTGAGTCAACCTCGCCTTCAATCTTCGAATGCCTTCTCCTGAGCCTGACCCCATACAAACTTTACATCCTTCCGGGTCAACATAGTCAGTGGAGAAGCAATCTTAGAGAAGTCTGTTAGGATCAGTGATCTAAGTTTGATTGATTAGAGAGTATTGCAGCGGAACTCGAACAACAAATTAAACAATTCACAAGAACACAATTGATATTCAATATAACAGTAAATGGTTATAAAAAAGAGAATTCTGCAAAAGAGATATTTCATTCATATGCTTTCGTGGTGGTTCAATGTCACACATTACAATTAGGTCAACATTCCTTATATAGGATATGTGACGTTTGCTGATGTCACTTGATAGTGACATCTAACAAAATTATTCAAACTACTAAAACTATGCAAACTACTGAGAAAGTTCTCAACTACTGATTACATCTCAGAGAATGCTAAGTACAAGAAACATAAAACTACTGAAACTATAACTATTGAAAAGTAAATTACAAGTACTGAAAGGAAACCATCACAACTACTGAAGTTGATAACTTCAGCTGTTGTGACAACTACTGATCACTTTGGTCTTCAGTCTTTGTTCTTCAGACTTTGTTCTTAGACTTTTACTTTCAGACTTCGTCTTCAGCTGATAGCTTTAGACTTTGTCTTCAGTTCTTTACTTTCAGACTTTGTCTTCAGTAGTAGTCGTCAGTCTTGTCTTCAGACTTTGTCTTCAGACCTTGTAATCAGCTGATGTCTTCAGCTATTGTGATCTTCTTCAGCAGTTGTAATGTCTATGGGACTTAGAGGTTTTTCTGATTAGGCTCATGGTTCTTTTGGTCCAACAAACTCCCCTAAACCAATGCAGCCAAAACCTCTAAACTTATTGATGATCCCACTTATTCTTGGCAGAAACACCCTCTTGATCAGCTTCAGAGGTAATCAATTAAGCAGAGGCCGGGAAAAGGTTTCTAATCTTTTGATTGGCTAAGTATGGAAGGGAACTCTGTTTTGGGAAACTGGACACAGAGTCTTGTCCCAACCATGAAACCTAATTCCCATTAATGAGTCTATAAGACTCACTAGCATAGGCCTTAAGGAGAACAACTTGTTCCTCCTTGGTGAGTTCTTCTGCTTCTCCCTCGAAGAAGAACTCTGGACCATAATACTCAGACAGGTATCTCACTGTCTTTCCATTTTTCAACTCCACAGTTGTTATCTCTCTATAAGCAAATTCATCATGG
This sequence comes from Flaveria trinervia, assembly GCA_025506515.1. Classification (NCBI taxonomy): domain Eukaryota; kingdom Viridiplantae; phylum Streptophyta; class Magnoliopsida; order Asterales; family Asteraceae; genus Flaveria; species Flaveria trinervia. The sequence continues at coordinate 29,940,436 of CM046442.1, forward strand.
TGTGAGAGCTTCAAGCAACAACTGGAGTTCACTATTCTAAAGATCTTCAAGTCTTTTGTATAACAACCTCTTCTTGATCATTTTGTTCTCAAGAATAGATTGAGGGGTTGTCTTGGATTTGTGAGCTCTCTTGAATTCTTCAATGATTTTCCAGGGTGAGACTACCATGGCCAATGTAATTGCAGCATTCAAGGTCTTCTTCACTTGGCCATGATATCTACTTGGTATATTCTTCTTATGAATTCTAGAACTTACCATGGGGTCTGGCCAGATCCGCACTCTTTCTTTTTGATGTTGAAAAGTATGTCTAAGAGTGTACAGCCTCAGAGCCTGTTTCTTCATTTCTTGAATGGATGAGGACTGAGGGAAATCCTTATCAACCATCTTGAGAAACTTCTCATCATGTGTTTCTGTTGTTCTGCTTCTTCAATCTTTACCTTCACCATCTGCATTTGCAAGTCAGGAGTAATCACTTGTTGATTTCTGTGCTCAGGTGATTTGAGTTTGAGAGCAGCAGAGATTGGCAGACTATCATCATCATCCTCTTCTTCATCTTCTTCTACCCTCAACACCCTTCTCCTCCTTCTGGGTGCATCACTGGGTAAGGTTTGAGGTGGTTTTTGAGGTAAAGGGATTGGTTTTGTGGGTTGAGTTGTGGGTGGCTTTGGTTTAGGGATAGATTGGGAGATTTTAGAGATAAGGTTGTGTTTGAGTGGGAGTGTAAGAAGACTGACTTAGCATTTTGGTGGTGAGTTTGGCTTTGGAGAGCTTTGCCATTTCAGTTCTCTTCCCTGCACCTGCTTCATCCAGTGCTTCAACTATCAACCCTTATTATAGCCTCCAGCAGAGCAGATCTTCTTGGTTATCTCCAGGATACTGTCTCTGGACCAGGCCTTTATCTCTATCATTGATCTTCCAAGGTATTTGGTAATGAATCTGATCATTATCTCCAATCTTTCCCTTTCCAACACACTATAACCGGCCCATCTAGCTTGAATCTCTTCTATTTCCAGCCTTCTGATCTCAGTGTCTAGTGGTTGTATCATGACTTGTCGAAAGAGCTGATCTATAATTTTATCCATGGATCTGCTGTGAGCTTCATCAGCATCTTGGACAAGATCTTCTAAGGATTTATCTTCATCACTTTTGACTCAGCACTTTCTTTCTTTTATATGTGATAGTTGTTCTGAGATCAGTTCTTTCTCCACCTCCTTCTCTTTTGTAGGTTCTTTCTCATCATCAACTCTTTTTCTTTTCTTTTCTTTCACTGCCTTAGACTTGGAAGTCTCCCCCTTTTTGGTTGCATTGGGATCAGGGGCTTGAAAGGCAGAAAGAGATTTGTGAACAGCATCATCAATGAGGGTTTGTAGATTTGAGGATATCCTCTCATCAATGGCTTTATTCACTATGTCAGTGATGATGGGAGTGATGAGAGGTAAGGAGTTTTGAAAGATAGCAACCATCTGCTCAGAGGGGTTCTGTCCCTGAGAGGTGGTGCCAAAAGTAGTGGCTGGTGGCTCAGTTACGTGTGTAGGCTTAGTGTTTGGGGAACCTTCAATGGAAGGTGCCATCTATGGGGTTTGTGAGGTAGATAGACTTTGATCCTGAGACATTTTGGCTAACAACTCTTTGAGTCTGCTCACCTCAGTCTCAAGGATGGTATTATGGGCTAATACATCATAGAAAAAGCCCAGGTCATCATCAATTGTGCTGAATCACCTGACCTCCTGATTGAATCAGGATGTACATGCTCTGAGTGTAGATCAGTAGAAGCATGTGCCCCTTGTTCTTGGTACTGGGGACTTCCTGCCTCAGGACTGTGTCTTCATTGGCAGTTGCCTCTGGTAAGGTCTTATGGATGTTACCAACTACATCCTGATCATTTACTGAATTAGTAGAAGTGGCAGCCTTACCAGATGTTCTATTCTCCGTTTCTACACTTGGAGAGTGAACATTGGAACCCCTGTGCTGTGGGTTATCAGAAGCATTTTGGTTCTCCCCCTCAATAGTTGAGGTATTCCCAGTGGTAAGTGGTTTCTGGGGAGGGGGTGAGGAATGCAACTGACTCAACACTTTAGCAACTATCAGTGTTGGGCTTTAAGGGGCGGTTGCATGTGGAGATTGGTCTGAAGCAGATTGCACCCGGGGTGAGAGGTGCTCTTCAATGGTAACCCTCTCAATTGAGATATGTTCCAGAAATGTGGGATCCCCAATTATGGTTGCAACAGGATCCTGTTGAGAGGATACCTGTGCGGCTTCAGCAGGTTGAGTCTTGGACATAACTGGGGGTTATAACCAGTATGTATTTCCTGTGTTTGTGGTACAGGGGCATCCTCAGGGGACTCATCTCCCTGAGTAGCCTTTTGGGCTTTTTGGATTTGGGTTTGGTGGGGACTTTGGATTTGGAAGTGGAGGCTGTGGGTTCCCCTGCTTGGGTTTTAGCATCGGGTAGCCCCTTTAAGAGTAGGGTCTGAGTTATGTCGGGAGTATACCTCAGCTAAAATAGCTGGAGCAGGGACTCCAAGACCAACAAGGCCATCAGATTGTATTGATTCAAAATTATGGCCATCAGAAACCTGGGATAAAGTATCCATCTGTTTGCCACAGGTTTCTGAGCCAGATCCTTTAGTTCCATGAACACTATCTCAGAAAAATTTTTGGCGTTCAAGGATAGAGAAAATACCTGTTGCCATCAGGAAGACATCTAATCCCAAGAAGATGTCTTTGATGCAAGGCAGACATTCACCATATGAAAGATAAGTCGTTCAGCATCATGGAAGTACTTTTAAGTATGGTTGTAGCACTTAAGTCACCTTCATACCCGTTATGGATAAAAGACATATCAGTGGTGCCCTTCAGGTATTTTTTAGGATAGGTGCCATCATGCAAATTTAGGGTTTTGCGAATGATGTCGGGGGTGATGAGCACCTGTTTCTGGTTCACCAACGACTGGAGAGTGATTTGTCTATCATTCTCACAGTTATTATAGAGACGTTGGTCCAGAACTGGGATAAGGAGTCAGGATATATGGTAGGATTCAAAAGAAAGGGATTCTGTATGGGGAATCCACCATAAGATCGATGGCAGTGTCAAACTTGTTCCAGAAGGCCGATTTCGAAAGGTAGGCAACACAGTTGTGTCGGGGTTTGAGTTTCATGGTCACCATTGTTGAGAGAGAAAGGTTTGAAAACGGCTAATGAAACGTTTGTCTATAAGTGCAGGTATTTATAGGTTAAGAAAAGGCTGAAAAGAAACGACTGAAAGTGTTGGTGTTGGCATCAGTTGTTATGAAAAACTGAAGACGTGGTTTTAACTATCAGACGTTTGAAAACACTGAAGACTTGGCTTTAGTCATCAGTAGTTGTGAAACTACTGAAAACTTGGTTTTGTCTTCAGCTGTTGTAAACAACTGAGGACTTGGTATTAGTCATCAGTAGTTGTGAAACTACTGAAGACATGGTTTTGTCATCAGCTGTTAGAATGAAACAGCAGTTTGTGGAAACGACTGAAGTGAAAATTTCATCAGTAGTTTTCGTCAATTCTTAGCTTTTCAGTTGTTTCATACTGTCCTCAACACTTACTCATCAGACTTTTTAGCTGATTTCAGTTGTTTCATAGGACATCAGTACGTATCTGTTTTACTGACATCAGGAGTTATAACTACATCAGTAGTTGTAACTGCATCAGTTCTTTTAACAGAATTAGTACATATTTGTGACATGTTTACTAATGATCATCAGTACTTGTTTACTGAGATCATCAGTAGTTATCACTTATTCTAGCTGCAGCATACCAAGCTTAACACAAGGTTTTGGAAAGTTGAACTATCCAAAGACTTAGTAAATATATCTGCAAGCTCATCAGCACTAGGCACAAACTTTGGATCAATCAGACCTTTTTCAAAACAATCCCTAATAAAATGGTGTCTAATCTCTATATGTTTGGTCCTAGAGTGCTGTACTGGATTCTTGACAATGCACAGAGCTGAAGCACTATCCATTAATAATGGAGTCTTAGTCTCTGTAATGCCATAATCCAATAATTGGTTTTGAAGCCAGAGTACCTGAGATGTACAACACCAGCAGCAACGTACTCTGCTTCAGCAGTGGATGTAGCAACAGATGTTTGTTTCTTACTCTGCCAAGACATCAAATAGTTTCCTAGGAATTGACATCCACCAGAAGTTGACTTTCTGGTTAACTTACACCCTGCATAGTCACTATCAGAAAAAGCAACTAATTTGCATGAGTGTCCAGTGGAATACCAAAGACCTAGAGATTGTGTACCTTGCATATATCTAAACCTCTTGACTGCAATCAAATGAGAGTCTTTAGGAGCAGCCAGAAATCTGGGGGTAGAGAACCAGTTCCCATACTTGCTGCTTTTTGAACTGAAGTAGCTCAAGCTGCATGGCTTCAACCCATCCATTGTCTCTCAAAGCAACATGATAGTTCTTTGGCTCTAGCTGACTGATGAAGAGAGCATAGAAGCAGAAGTTAGACAATTGACTTCTTGTTGAGACACCAGCATTGATATCACCAATGATTTGAGACATGGGGTGATTCTTCAGCTCTTGGTATACTATAAGATCAGTGCAAGTGTTTGTAGCCGGTTCAGCAGCAGCAGCAGCAGATGGTGATCCAGATTCTTGAAACCAAGTATTAGATGGCAAGTCAAATGATGTAGAGGAGTCAGAAATCTCATCAGCATTTTTTATGGATGGAGCTACAGAAGCTACAGGAACATCAAGTTTAGCAGACTCAGGCAGTTGGTCACTAAACTTGAAAAGGTGAGTACTGATATCATCATCATCTTCAGTACCACCAGGTGGAAGACTTGCTGCAGAAGATGATTTATCCACATGATCTGCAACAGCTGGAGATTGATAAGGAACATATTGCAGTATGTCCAGATCAAACAACTCCACAGGGTTTTGTAGAATTTTATCCTTAGGAGATTCATTGAATTTCACATGCAAGGTTTCTTCATCTAACTTTGTTCTGCAGTTGAAGACCCTGTAAGCCTTGCATGTGGATGAATAACCTACAAAATACCCTGCATCCACCTTAGAATCAAATTTGTGGAGTTGATCCTTTGTGTTGAGAATGAAACAAGGACACCCAAAGGTTTTGAAGAATGAAATTAGAGGAGCCAAATGATGTAGAACTTCATATGGAGTCTTCATCAACCTCTGATTTACTAATACTCTATTCTGCACATAGCAAGCTGTGTTAACAACTTCAGCCCAGAAGGTCAATGGCAAACCAGAGTCAGCCAACATAGACCTTGCAGCTTCATTAGGGTCATGTTCTTTCTCTCCACTACTCCATTTTGTTCTGGAGTCCTTGGGATGCTAAACTGCCTCTTCATTCCTTTTGATAGATAAAAATCATCAAGTGTATGGTTTCTGAATTCAGTTCCATTATCACTCCTATACACTTGACTGGTAGGGAATACTGCTTCTCAACATACAACACAAAGTTTATAATCGTCTAAGCAACCTCATCCTTTGAATGCAAGAAGAAAGTCCATACAAATCTGGAGTAATCCACCATAATTACCAGACAGTATTTCTTCTTTGCCATGCTCATCACTCTTACAGGACCAAATCGATCCATGTGCAGTAACTGCAAGCAGGCAGTGGACTTAGGTCTTCAATAGGAGGGAATGAGACTTTGTGCGTTTTCCTTTCAAACAAGCAGTGCAGGTTTCATCACAGTGGAACTCCTTTATTGGTAGACCTTTCACTAAACTATGTGGATCAGCTGATTCATGTTTTTGAGATTAACATGACCCAGCCTTCTATGCCACAGTTTAGATTCCTGAGGAGAGGCTTCGGAGAACAGGCAAGGATGACCCTTCAAATCAATCTTCTTTAACAAATCCAAGCCATACACTCTTTCAATCCTGTTGGCCTTCAGGAGAGTATGTTCATCCAATACCTTGTCAATCAGCCTCAGAACTTGGGAAGACAGAATCCTGCAGTTCTGGCTTGTGAAAAGTGCAACATGCCCTTATCACACATCTGACTGACACTCAGCAGATTATACTTGAGATTCTCACATGATTAACATCATCAAACCTGATTGTCCATTAGACACATATCCTTTTTCCGATGATGTAACCCTTGGCATCATTACCAAATGAAACAAATCCCTTCTTTCCTTGAGAGTAGTCATTAAGAAGAGAACTGCTCCAAGTCATATGCATAGATCCTCCACTGTCTACATACCAGATGCTCCTTGGCATGCTGAAGAACCTACATTCATCATAAAGAACTAGTTAGGTTTTGAGACCCAAACCTTTTGGTTTTGGGTCTGTTTTCATCAACAGATTTAACCATAACTTGTTTCTTATGATTAACAGTTGATGAAGAAGGAGATGGTGCTGAAATGGATTCCTTGGATTTGGGCTGGAATGCCTTTTCAGTGGTTGATCATAGGTGCATCTAGTTGGTTAACTCTCCCCAACAAATGCTGAAACATCATAACAAGTTGTGTTTGATTGTAGCTAAAGCTTTCAGTTCTTGTGACATATCAGTACTTGTGTTTGATGAGTTCCTGTGACCCACCATTTCCTCCTTAAAATTCACAGACTTAGTCTGATGTTTATCATGAGGAGCACTATCAGCTGTTTATTATAAACCCTATCCTTCTTTTTGGATTTGGTTGAAGGCTTAGGTTTATCACATTGGGATGACTGTGGTACAAACTTAGTCCAAACTCATTTTTCATTTCATCCATGGATTTTAATGAGCTTATCTCTGTTGAGTTTGGAACCCTTTCTGTACCAACATTCATCAGAAAGATGATTGAATTTACCACATATATCATATGCGTATTCTTCATCTTGAATTGCAACTGTTGATGTGGAAACTACTGAAGGTGTGCTCTTTAGTACTTTCCTCCTTTTAGTACTTTTGTTTAGTACTGAAGGATCTGTAACAACTGAAGACTTGTTCTTCAGCTGTTCTCTATCAGCAGTTGTTAATCCTTTTATTTCAGCTGATTTGAAATGCTTTTCAGATGTTGTGACTTGCCCTTCAGAACTTGAGGTACTTTGAGAGACAACATCTGAAGTACTCATCTTCATGTGCTTATCAGTAGTTAACCATCAACCAATTGATTTGCTGAGGTATCAACATTGATTTCATCTTGTGATTTTGGGTGATCACTTGAGGATGATGCACATGATGATGTGGTTTGGAAATTACTTTCACCTTCAGATTTTACTATTGGTTTTGGAGTAAAATCTGTAGGTGGTGCAATGTGGTTGTAACCTATTCCAAACTTTACATTCGAAGCAGATTGCTTGCTGAGCAGCATTTCAAATCTCTTGCAGGATGATACCCAATGGTCACACTCAACTTGGGTAACTGCAAGTTTTTCTTTGAGATCTCTATGGTTCTCAAGAATGACCTCTAGCTTAGCCTTTTCATCATTAATTGGCATTAAGCTTATAAATCTCATCATCTTTATCCTTAAGGACAGACTCATATTCAGCTTTTATTTTGGAAAGGGTTTGCTTAAGCTCTAGATTTTGATTTATGAAAGCTACATTTGCCTCTCTAATAGAGATAAATGCAGCTATGCAAGATTCAGAACATAGCTTGGCCTTAGCCTCAGAGGATAATTGGGTTACCTGTGATGAAGATGCATTAGAGCATGAACTATCAGTAGATTCCAGGGCCATGAGAGCTAGATTCCCAAAAGGATGTCACCACCATGTTGACCATAACCAGCAAATAATTGCTCATTACCAGGAGATCATCTAGTAAACTGCTCGAGTCGACAATACCAGGGGTGAAGAAGCTGTGATGAGGTTGTGATTGAGATGATTGAGATGGTAAGGCCCAGGTAGAGCTTGAGGTTGTTGTGCATTAGGAACTTGAATCGGATTTGGGTGTGGCATGTAATAACAGGGATATGGATATGACATTGGACCCTGAGGGACAAAATATGCAGGGATATAGGTTGTGAATGATGACTAGAACTAGCAGGATGTTGCCCTCGTTTTGTGGACTATTGCTTGGAAAAGTCACAAAGGGTGCAGAGGAGTTAGATCCAGATGATCTACACTCTCTTGCAAAGTGTCCAAGCCTGTGGCATTTGTGACACCTCAACTTACTCTTGTCAAAACCAACTTTGGTTTTGCCAGAGAGTCCTAGAAATTTCCTACCAGTTCTCTTGCAGAACTTTTGAGATCTGATATTAATCAAGGCCATTTGGCTCAGAATATCCATCTCTTCTAAGTCATCATCAGCAATACCCTTAAATCATCCATAATGAAACACAAATTGTCACTATTACAGCCTGACTGACTGTCAACACTAACAAATGCATGATCTGAACCGTTTGAGGAGAAATCTATATGCTCATCATAATTACTTTCTGATGTAGCATATTCTAACTCATGACCAACCAAGGCAGTGTTCCCTGGTACAAAGTCATAAGTGAGCTTTCCTGATGATGCCAGTTTCCTTTTCTGCTCTATCTCTCTTTCAAATGTAAGCAGTTTCCCATGGAGTTGGGTGAGAGATAGACTATCCAGATTTGCACTGGAGCGTAGGACAATGGTATATGTGTCCTATCTCTCAGGCAGTGATCTGAGGAATCTATTATTCATCTGACTATTAGTGTATTCATGTTTGACCATTTTCAGCTCAGAGATCAAACAGGAAAAACACTCAAACTGTTGAGTCAGTGACTCACCCTTCCTATGAGAGAATGTCTCATATTGTTGGGCAATGATTTCTCTGTTGTTTGCTAAGACCTCATCTGTTCCACCAAATTGTTCCTTCAATGCATTCCAGAGGTCGTGAGCAGTTTCATGATGCATAAGCACAGAATAGATTACATTCGGCAGTGCCACGGCCAGAATTCCATGTGCTTTAGCATCAATCTCAAACAGTTTTCAATCCTCGTCTGAGTATTGTTCCTTCTTCTTCGGAACCATTTAGTTGGTTTCCGGATTGTTCACCATAGGCTTGTGTGGACCATGTACCACAGATGTCCAACAACCTGAACTGTTAACAGACAGTGATGAAGTATTCTTGTTTCCATATGTTATACTCAGTCCTAACCAGCATCGGAGGCTTGGTTGAGGAATTGGTATTGTGAGGGCCATTAGAAGGAGTAGTCATTCTCAGTTTCAACCAAATTCAATTTAGTTTTAACTGATTTAGTGCAAAACACAACAAACTCAATATGAACCAAGAGAAAACTCAAAGCAGATAAACGAAAGCAGCAGAAATTCAATGATCTATAACCAATTCTTGCAAATATGCTAATTCAGTCAAACTTAGATATGAATAGCAGTTTCAATGATCAATTGTTAGATCGATCAATGATTAACCTTGCTCTGATACCATTCGTTAGGATCAGTGATCTAAGTTTGATTTATTAGAGAGTATTGCAGCGGAATCGAACAACGAAAATTAAACAATCACAAGAACGCAATTGATATTCAATGTAACAGTAAATGGTTATAGAAAAAGAGAATTCTGCAAAAGAGATATTTCATTCATATGCTTTCGTGGTGGCTCAATGTCACACATTACAATTAGGTCAACATTCCTTATATAGGATATGTGACGTCTCCTGATGTCACTTGATAGTGACATCTAATAGAATATTCAAACTACTGAAACTATGCAAACTACTGAGAATGTTCTCAACTACTGATTACATCTCAGAGAATGCTAAGTACAAGAAACATAAAACTATTGAAACTAAACTACTGAAACTATAACTACTGAAAAGTAAATTACAAGTACTGAAAGGAAACCATCACAACTACTGAAGTTGATAACTTCAGCTGTTATGACAACTACTGATCACTTTGGTCTTTAGTCTTTGTTCTTCAGACTTTGTTCTTCAAACTTTTACTTTCAGACTTTGTCTTCAGTTGATAGCTTCAGACTTTGTCTTCAGTTCTTTACTTTCAGACTTTGTCTTCAGTAGTAGTCTTCAGTTCTTGTCTTCAGACTTTGTCTTCAGACCTTGTAATCAACTGATGTCTTCAGCTGTTGTGATCTTCTTCAGCAGTTGTAATTTCTGTGGGACTTAGAGGTTTTTCTGATCAGGCTCATTGGTTCTTTTGGTCCCAACAAGTCTTGGATAAATCTTCTATAGTAGCCCGCCAAACCCAAGAAAATACGAATCTCGGATGGCGTCTTTGGAGACTTCCATTCCATCACTGCCTCTACCTTAGCCGGGTCCACCATAATCCCATCGGGATTCACCACATGACCCAATAACTGAACTTCACGCAACAAAAACGCGCACTTGGAGAATTTTGCATACAACTTCTCCCTTCTTAACGTCTCCAGAACCTCTCGAATGTGACCGGCATGCTCAATCTCACTTTTCGAATAAATCAGGATATCATCAATGAACACAATCACCGATTTATCCAACATAGGCCGACACACACGGTTCATTAGATCCATAAAAGCAGTTGGCGCATTGATCAAACCAAACGACATAACGAGGAACTCATAGTGACCGTAGCACGTGCGAAAACCTGTTTAGGAATGTCCTGCTCTTTCACTTTCAGTTGATGGTAACCAGATCGAAGATCTATCCTCGAAACCAACTGGCTCCGTGGAGCTGATCAAACAAATCATCTATTCTTGGTAGGGGGTATCGGTTTTTCACCGTCAACTTGTTCAGCTCTCGGTAGTCAATATAGATCATCATACTACCGTCTTTCTTCTTCACAAATAATACAAGAGCACCCCATGGAGAGTACTCAGCCTAATGAACCCCTTATCCAGCAGTTCTTGCAATTGCTCTATTAACTCTTTCATCTCAGTTGGAGCCAACCGGTACGGTGCCTTGGCAACGGGTTGAGCACCGGGTATCAAGTCAATTTGGAGCTCAACCTCGCGATCTAGTGGCACACCGGGTAGGTCTTCTGGGAATACGTCAGGAAAGTCGCGCACCACTGGTACTTCGGATAATTGCGGTACCGACGCATCCACATCTTTTATGTACGCCAAGTAGGCACTACATCCGTATTTCATGCACTTTCCCGCCACCACCATCGAATCACCTTCGGGATTGTCATGACGCGATCACCATAAACCGTCACCTCATTTCCGTCAGGCGTTGTCAATCAGATCATCTTCTTGCGACACACGATGTTTGCCTCATAGGTTGCTAACCAGTCCATCCCTAGTACTACATCAAATCCACCTAGGGGTATCATGTGTAACCTAGCAGCAAATCTATAGCATTCTAGTTCTATGGCACAGTCCTCTATCATCTCAGTAATTCTAGTGGACTTACCAATAGCGGTTTCTACATCGAATGGCTCACCAATACATCTACTCTTATTGGGAAACTTAGCACCAAAGGCAGCAAAAATGAAACTCCTACTAGCACCAGAATCAAACAACACAGATGCAAGAGTTTGGTTTACTAGAAACATACCTGACACCACGTCGGGATCTGTCCTAGCCTCCTCCCGAGTCATCGTGAAAGCTCGGGCGCTCGCCTTCTGCCCTTCTCCTCCAGCCTTCTTCACCCCGGAACTCTCCGTCCTTGGCTTCTTACACTCCCTACTCATGTGACCAATTCCCCCATAGTTGAAACACTTCACACCTCCACAGTCTCTAGCCATATGACCAGGCTTCCCACACTTGAAGCAAATATTCGACCCCCATCTGCACTCGCCACTGTGCTCCTTCCCGCACTTACCACACTTCTCCAACCCAGCACCAGCTGTGACCACATGTCGGTCACCTACCCTCGCCACCTTATTGTTTGGAGCGGCTCTACCACGTCCAAACCATTTCCCATTCCAGTTTCTCCCATCTCTACTCGTCTTCTTCTCCTCAGCCACTACCACCTCACGCTCATCATATAGTCTACTAACCAAAGGAACCACCGACCTAAAAGTGCTCGGCCGGGCGGCGATCATATGCCTACGGATATCCGCTGGCAGCCCCTGGATATATCTCTTAATCTTTCATGACAGTGGCGTCACCTGATCGGGCACCATTCGTGCCATTTCATTGAACCTTGTGGTGTACTCTTGGTGCGTCATAGTTCCCGCCCCTAGTTGAAGAAACTCTCTCTCGACCTTGTCCATTGCCCGGTGAGGACAAAACTCCTCAATCACCAACTTCTTCAACTCCGACCATCTCATTCTCCCGATCGCCCGACTACCCTCGGCTTGGACGATATTGTCCCACCAGCACAGAGCTGAGTCTACGAATGAATGGGTAGCGAACTTAACCTTCTGGTCTTCTCAATACTCGCTGATATCAAGTACCGCCTCCATTTCCCTCACCCAACGGTGAGCAGCAGCAGCAGTGCCGTTTCCATTGAAAGTAGGGGGTTTGCATCTCATAAACACCCCATAGTTGCAGCCTCGGGTCTCCTCCAGCGCAGGCTCTTCTTCCTCATCCTCATCATTGGACGGAACTTCTCAGTCTCGGGCTGTCTTCCTTCGCCCGTAGGTCCACTCCTTTCCTTTCTCTCTCCCTCTCTAACTGCCTTTATCACTTCAGTCACCACAGACAGTTGGATCGTCTGCATGACTTGGTGCACTTCTTCCACAACCGCCTCCTTCACTAAGGCTCTCAGGTTAGCACTCTCATCTCCGGCCTCTAGATGAGGGGTTTCTGGTTCTTCATGAACCACTTTCTCAACTCTGGGTCTCCCCCACTTGGGTCGCGGTTCAACACCGTGACCTCCACCACGAGAGGCCTTCGAAGATCTACCACCAGCCATCACCTAACACACTGAAAGATTCAAACACCAACACGGTCATTCAAGGGAACAACTCAGTTTATGTCAAGTATAGTAAGTCCCTAATTACAGTGGCCAGTTGTGATTAGCCACTCACTTTACTCTTCATACCCCAAGCATTACCTGTCCTGACTACATTAGTATTTAAATCTACATACAACACATAACCATATACCATGCGCACATAAACTGGTTAACATTACGAAAATACCTGATGGCTCGCAGCTACTCAGATTGGCATCCCATACCCATTCCGTCCCATTCTCAGTTTAAGTTAAGGTTTATTTTGAAATTTTACCCATTTCACTTAAACTTTGGCTCTGATACCAACTTGTAAAACCCCATTCTCGGGACGCTTACAGCTGGTGATTCATCACACATAAAAAATATACTTTACATTTATTCATCAACACATTGTAACGGAAAAAATAAAACAAATGGCATTTCATTTCATTCTAAAAACTTTCGCAAAATAATGCATCATTTGTTGGTTACAAAATTACATGTTGTATTACACCACAAAAGCCTAAATAAATGGATGCCATCCAAAAGAGCTGAGTAGCCGCCTCGTGCCATCCCCAGCAACGTTTACCTGACAACTAAAAACGTATAAAAGTCAGCATCGCTGAGTGAGTTCTAGTTTTAAAAATAAACATACATAAATCGTTATTGTTTCTTAACAGAGTCCATACTATACGCTTCATACATTCGTGGTCATACATCATGCATACATACAGATAATATCATTATATCTTCCATTACATTCATTAATCTTCGTCATTCGTCACATCTTGTGACATGTAGAATACCCCGAACATTGTGCATGAAGCTGGTTACTGGGCCAGAGGTCTATCATAGACCCCGAACATTATGCACGAAGGTGACTCCAGTACCTAAGGCAAGTACATTCACCATTCATCTTTTCTTCTCATTCCGGATCAATGCCATATGTTATACCCCGAACATTGTGCACGAAGCTGACTCCAGTACCTAGGGAAAGCGGCAAGGATCCCATACATATGGTCAATCACAAGGATTGGACCCTAGTGTGCATCCTTCTGGGGTAGCTAACCGCACACTGTTGATCTAACACCCTTCATTGGGTGTGGACCTCCATACATTTGCTTGCAAGACTTTTTACGTTCATTCATTCGTTAATGCATGCATTCATTCATCTTGTTCCTCTTTCATTTTGTTTCACTTTACGTTACATAATACTTTCGGTTCATTCATGAGCATAACACGTAAAGCCATGGAAAGATAAACATTCATCATCATAGGAACATAACATACCATTCATACATCATCACAAGACATCATACATACATAACATACATCATGCATAGTCATGCATCATCATCATCATCCATAACATGCCCATCATACTATCTATGACCCCCAAAAGTCAACTTATAGTCCCCCAGGAATTTCCCAAGTCAAAGCCTACTTTACACATCTTCCCCAAAAATCAAAAAAATATTCTAAGTCCTAGGCGCATGGGCACTATGGAGGCGCATGGACACTATTCAGGCGCATGGGGAACACTTAGGTGCATGGGCCACTTTTAGGCGCATGGGTACTGTTCAGGCGCATGGGGATCCCTGGACGTCTCAACACTTAGTAAATTCTAGCCCAATCTAGGCGTATGGATTCTATTCAGACGCATGAACACTTAGGCGCATGGGCACTATTGGGGCGCATGGCCCTACCCTTAGTCATCCGACTAACATTTCTAGGTGCATGGGCCACTGTTCAGGCGCATGGGCTGAACTTAAACATTTCTAAGGCAAATTTTGGGCGCATGAGCTACTGTTTAGGCGCATGGCTTACACTTAATTCTTTCTAAGGCACTTTCAAATGTATGAACACTTATCTAGGCGCATGAGCATTCTGTAAAACATGTTTCTAGGATATTTTCAATCCTGATCATCGAACCCATCTGTTCTAAGCATAATGTGGCTATTCTAAACATGAGTAGCCTATAAACCATCAAAAACTAACATCCAACATACACATTACATATGGGTATTCACACATAAACTTTGTAAAATCATTTTAATACGTTTTTCAGCCCAAAGATAGTTTAAAACATGTAAAAACCGGGGTCTAGAACTCACCTGGTGCAACTTAGGTGTTCTTCCTTTTAACCCACTTGCAAAGAGTTCAAAACACCTAGAATAACATCCAAACACATACACACGAGCACAAACACAACACATAAGCACATAATCACATAACCGGATAAAACCCGACATAAAAACATAAAAACCTTAAATCTTACCTTGAATTCACTTTTCTTCTTCCCCTTCTTCTTCAATCAAGAGTATTCTCTGCTCTCTCTCTCTCTAAAACCGAGACAAATGGTGAAGTGAGGTGAGGGTGGGCGGCCATACTCCCTTTACACCAACTTTTGAAAGTTTTGTCCTTTTTGGACACTTTTAGTCCCTCCACTTGGACTTTATTGCCTTTCTTGCTTTTATTCTTTATATCTTGACTTTTTTTGTAAAAAATAGCCAGGTGTTACAGTAAACTTCAGACCTCAACAACCTAAGAGGTTCATTCATAAGTCTGAAGTTGATCCAATATCTGGAAAGCTTAAAGTTGTGCTGAAGTGGAGTCTTCCACGCACAATGTCCAAGATTACCTTACGAGAAATGACTAAGTACTTCACTCCACACTTCAAATGGTCGTATTATGACTGGAGGACAGGGGAAGTGGTCATAGTGTTGAACAGATATGGAAAGATCGAGACTATTAGGGTATTTGACCCAATGTGGCTCTCTAACTTGTCTGCTGAAGATGTCTATACTTTATACAAGTGGCCACTATTCTATGACACGCATGACATTGTACAAGCTCTTCAATTCAACACGTCATATGGCTCTGCTTTGCATTTAAGATACATGCAGGAGTCACAAGAGAAGAGAAGTACAAGAAATTCCAAGAACATGTGAAGAATGTTAGACGATAGAGTAAACTAGGTCCAAGGGGGAGTTTGTAGATACATGTGTTCCTAGTTTATATGCTTAAATGTGAAAGTCTTGCATGCTTTACATATATGTAATGTGACGAAGTAATGAAATACGAATGTATGATTTGATGTTTATTTATCTTTGATTCATATGTATGAACTTATTATATAGGTTTGAGGTGTTGTGCATAGTTCTTAGTCAATAATGATTGAGTAATGTGTTTCAACCTAGTCGGATGAGTATTCATGCTAATGGCCCATACTTATGGATCATACGTATGAATATATCATGCTTATAGACCAGCCGCACGACTGAACCAGGAGACTGGATCAATCGTATGATTGAGACATAAGATTGACTTAGTCGCACGACTGAACCTTCAGTCGTGCGTATGACTCAATTGCATGATTTAGTTGCACGACTGAACCATGCTAATGGTTTAGTCATACGAATGGAAATCACTAACCTATAAATACCACCTAATTCGTAGAAAAACAGAACACTTTGAGAGATACTTCGAATACACATAAACCCTAGCCATCCAGGGCGTCCCAAAACAACCTGTCCAAGTTCATAGTTTGTTCCTGATCGATTCCTACTCATTCTTAACGTTTAGTTCATTCTTATATCGATCGGGTAATCGTTCTCACTGATTGGATCACCAATCAAATAGGATTCTGCATTATTTGATCCGGTATAACGCAGAATCAGTTACTACTTCGTACGTACACAGTCCCTAACATGCATTATATAGTTATACAAAAACAAAGTTAGGATATATTTATTACAAACACAATGGTTTTCATAAACACATGTATAAGGATGCACACTTGTTCAATTTGACTAAATAATCAACCATCATTTGGTATTCTTAGTATGCATTTCATGAATAGATGTTCAAAATCATAAAGTTTTCCAACAATATGTGATTATAACAGCCATAAGATTCATCATTTCATCAATTTCAACAAGCATACACAATCATTGATGAATATTCTTAGCCTTGTAATAACATTGATCTAATCATCATCAAAAGTTTCATACAACATGTCAATGTATTCTAAACTTCATCAATCTAAGTTATTAAGACTATTTAGCCCATGGGGCTTACAAAAACCACAATCAAACTCATATAAATGGAAGAAAACTTGATGGGTCTAAAAGTTTTCAAATCGAAATGAGTAGAGGTGGGTTGTGTGATGATGAATCTGCCTTGAAAGTGCTTGATCTTCAAAGATCTGCCCAAAATCACCCAAAAGACTTAGGAGAACTACGTTTTTGTGTGAAAAAAAGATCTCTTCC